>CM066328.1:270648281-270860781 GCA_033807585.1 Hydrophis major
CTGTTTGTGCCCAGGTGCTTGCCTGGCTTGTGGTGTGGAGATTTTGTTTGTTTGTGAGTGCAGGCTTCCAAATGATTGACAGCCTGGTGGAATCATCTCTTCTGTTCATGCTTTCTGGTCTTTTTTCAATCTCTATGGCTTCTCTGATGATTCTGTGGCTGGGATTTTCTATGGTGGCTAGGGTTTTGGTGCCATTGAAGTTGATGTTATGACCTGTGGCTTCCATGTGTTGGACGAGTGAGGAAGTGTGTTCCAGCTTTTTGACTGCATTTTTGTGTTCATCCAGGCGGGTGCTTATTCTTCTATTGGTCTGTCCAATGTATGTGGCCGGGCATGATGCACAGGGGACTACATATATGCCTTGGTTTTCCAGGTCAATTTTGTCTTTGGGGTTCCTGAGGATGGCTGCTATTTTTCTGTCTGTTTTGAAGGCAGTCTTGATGTGGTGTCTGTATAGAATCTTACTAATTTTGTCTGTAGTGCCTCTTATGTAGGGTAGGACAGCTGTTCCATGGGTCTGTTCATCTTCTGGGTCTCTATTATGTCTCAGTGTGTTTTTGTGGATCAAGTTGGTGATTTTGCTTTTGTGGAAGCCGTTGGCTGTCAATATTTTAGTCAGGGTGCATAGTTCAGTCTTAATGTGTGTCTTGTCTGCCAGGCGTTTGGTTCTAGTGATTAGTGTTTTAGCCACGGAGTTTATCTGTGCTGGGTGGTGGTGGGATTGGGCGTTGAGGTAGCGGTTGGTGTGTGTTTTCTTCTGGTATGTGGTGTGTCCTAGTGTGCCATCTGTTTTCTTGTAGATTAGTACATCTAGGAATGGTAGTTGTTTGTTTGTTTCTGTTTCCATGGTGAACTTGATTTTGGGGTGTGCGCTGTTTAGGTGTGTTAGGAAGTTGTTTAGGTTTTCTTGTCCATGGGGCCAAATCACGAATGTGTCATCGATATATCTTAACCATAGTTTGGGTTTGAGTATGGCATTAGCCAGGGCTCTGGATTCGAATTCTTCCATGAACAGGTTTGCAATGACAGGTGACAGTGGTGATCCCATGGAGGCTCCTTCAATTTGTTTGTATCTTTGTCTTTTGTATATGAAATATATGTTGGTTAAGCAGTGTTCTGTTAGTTCTATGAGGTGTTTAGCTGGTTGGTATTTATTTTTGATGATTTCGAGGGTCTCTTTTATCGGGACTTGAGTGAATAGTGAAACCACGTCAAAACTTAAAAGCAGATCTTCTTGCTCCACGTGTAGATCTTTGATCATTTCCAAGAAGTGGTATGAGTATGAGTGGTATGAGATAATGCCATACTCAAACCCAAACTATGGTTAAGATATATCGATGACACATTCGTTTCACAGCAAACTCCAAGACCAATAAACACAGACCAAGACTCTCAACCAATCAGGAGGAAGAAAAAACCATTCTGACACAGCAATAGGCTGCCCCAAATTTAAATCTGAAACCACTGTAAAAGTCTGGCTCACAGACAAACACCATATAGAAGCCTGATGATGGCAGATGAGATTCTGCTGAAACGTTGCTATACAACTTTAAAAGCACCACGTGGGAAAATACCCGAACAAAGCTGAATGCCAGACATGTAAGTACCTGCGAAAACTTAAGAAAACAAATATATATATATATATATACTGCTGCAGCAGAAACCTCTTCTCAGTATACATTTTTTAAAGTATTGTTTCATCATTCAACAAGGAACCCCAAAAGAAACTTAAATTATTTTCTGCATTTCCACATTGATTTGTTGCCAGAGTTATACTGTTTACAGGAAAATAAATGCTCACTGCTGGAGCTAAAATAAATGTTTAACATTAATACTAACAAGAGAGAATAATTGAAGACGGGGAAAAATAATAATAAAAAAGCTTACATTGATCTTCTCCTGATGCTCAGCTATACAAATTACCTTTTTGATTAACAACTAAAATTACCAAGGCCATATGTTCTACATCAATATGCCAGATTAAAAATTGTATAACTTTAAACAGAATAAATGTGACATTTGAAATATACTGACTTTACTGTCTAAACAGATTATATTCTGTCATTCACAATAACAGAATTCTAGAGGATCCAAACAAAATCTTAAAGAGTTTACAGAACAACATGATTTTTTTTTTTCATTTTCCATGAATTAGAGATGCTGATTAGTTTAGAAATTTCCCTTTTTCAGCCTTGGAACTAGTTTGTTTAAAGGCTAAAGTTATATAGCCTTTAAAAGCCTCTCCAGTACGCTACCTCTATAGTATAGTTAGATTGTGGAAGGAAGCATTTTTATATATTTTATAGCCATGTTATAAATGGGACAGAGCTCCATGCTGCAAATTTTCCCTAAGTGCCTGATGTTGTTCTAGAACTCAACCATTTCTGATCTGGCAAGCAAAACCAGCAACAGTTTTGTGATCGGTCATGGTTAATTTCAATCTCTGAATTTCCAATTCCCAAAAACTGAAGTAGAAATCTATGAAGTCTATGGAGATTCTCAGTCACCCAGACCATGGTTGTCCCAAAGGTGCTTTTTCAAAAGGCAACTGGATTTTCTGGTTTTTCTTGAAGACATTTTGTTTCTCATCCAAGAAACTTCTTAAGGAAAAACCAAGTCCAGTTGCCTTTTGAAAAAGCACATTTGGGATAGAAATCAGAAGATACTTTCCATTGACCGAAGAGAGTTTTGTTGAAGTTCTGCTTTATGAAAATTAGGCACTGGGTTTTATTTCCTTATGAGGAACACAGGGCTTTTATTCAGCAACATGTTACAAGAAATACCATTCAGTTCTGGCTGAACATTGTAGAACCACAGTTCCTTGCTGGTGGAGCCCAATATTTCTGTTCAAGAATATTGCTCCAGTTGCTTCAGGGTTTCAAAATCAAAATAAAGCGGGAACATTTTCAACCACCAGTAAAATCCACAATCCAATCTCTTTGCAGGTAGGCACAAAATTTGAAACTGGAATCATTAACAATGATAGCTCAGGATTAACCTCACCAAGGTACAGGTTCCAGGTCAGATAGGCAGAGACATTTTCTTGTCAGCCATCTGCAGTGTGATGTCCCTCATGGATATTTAGATGTTTCCAAGGAGCTCTTTTGTGCTAATGGTACATGCATCAGATGGGCCTATTTCCGAGGACAGCTAAATTGGAGTCAAGTCCAAAAATGAGATGTCAACCATCCCACCTTTTCCTCTGGTGATATTAACACATTATTTATGCACATTATATGTTTACTTGTACTCCTCATGAATTCCAAGTCTAAAACGTAACCTCATAATTCAATTCAACTCAACACACTATCAGTTAATGTGTCTGTTTTTGGCCACCCTATCCTTTAAGTGCAAGGATACGAGGTCAGTCACTTACTAAATGAACATTTGAAACAGGAATGAGCCAGATTTGACAGAGAGTTTAGATAGAATATAGAAAGCTATAAATGTTAATAAGTTCAGCACTTATACTACAGCAAATTCGCAACAGGCATACATATTTAATACTTAATATATTAGAACATCTGCTTGAGGATCTCCCCAAACATCCTTGAACAGATTTTGAAGGTGCTTAGGCTATTGGAAAAGAGAGGATGAATCAACTCTGACAGGAACATCTGTTCTCTTAGCAGCCAGATAGAATCTGATATAACAATAAGTTCAAAATGAAACGGCACTGCTATAATTTGTAATAGAAGGATCTTAAACACTGAATTAATTTTACTTCACACACTTTTGCTTACATACTTATAGACATTTAAAAATACATTCATCAAGAAATACACAGAAAGCAGAAACTGAGAAATTATATAATGTGCATCTATTATGACCGGTAAGAAAACAGCTAATGTTTCTAGGGATGTCATTGGTCAGTCTTTCTCTTCTATTTTTCTTATGTACTCTGGTATTTTGTGTTGTTTTCCCTCTGAATGATGAAGTCAATAAAAACAAATCGGTTGCACTCCACAGATGCAATATTTGTCTACAGAAAATGTCATCCTCCATAGAGAGAAATACACTATAATTATTATTAAAAATACAATATAAAAATGGAGATAAAATATATGAAACATATCTAAAGTAAATATATGGCACAAGCCTGTAAGTCATTCTTTACGTTAGAAGTACTGTCAACCTTCTCCAGGCAGACAAGAATCTCAGTACTTCTGCTAAATTTATTGTTGGGACACTAAAAAAAAAAAAAAAACCAGCACAAATTGCTCTGATTGGAATTCTATTTACAGTTGTATTCATATTGTTATTCAATTTCTTATATCTCTTTTTGCCACCGTATAATGCAAAGGACTGGCTATGACTCAGTTCTGGCAACAGAAACAATTTATTGCTTTTTCCCCATCAGACTTTTTTAGACTGGTTGCTTGCCACTGAATATCTGAGAACTTATTACCACAAGTATCAAAAAGCTACTGCAACTCAATCATTAGTGTGCAGCGTTGGCACACTACAGACAACATGGTGATGCTTGCTATGATCAGCTGTGATTGGAAATCTAATGGATCAGCTAGAGATCAAATTCTTGGTGAATCAAAACTGAATTGTCCAGAATAAGGATTTCTGGATTTACCTCATTAGTCATTATAACATTCTGTATTTTCTTTTCCTGAGCTAGGAATAATGCAGTGGAATGTTAACTAATCTCTTGGTAGAAAACAATGAGTGACTATTTATAAGCATGAATAAGAGGCAAGTGCAGATAGCCCTCAAATTACAACCATATTTTAGTGACTGCTTGAAGTTAACAATGGCACTGAAAAAAATGACTTATGACCAATCTTCACACTTATGACTGTCACAGCATCTCTGTTGTCGTGTGTTCAAAATTTGGGGGCTTGACAATCCATGGTGATGCAGTGGTTAGAATGCAGTACTGCAGGCTACTGCTGACTGCCAGCTGTCCAGAAGTTTGGCAGTTTGGGTTGACTCTGGCTCAAGGTTGACTCAACCTTCCATCCTTCCCAGGTGGGTAAAATGAGGCCAGATTGTTGGGAGGGCAATATGCTGACTCTGTAAATTGCTTAGCGTAAAGCACTGTGAAGTATATAAGTCTAAGTGCTACTGCTATTTATGTGCTACAACAGTTGCAGTCTCCTGGTGTTGTGTGATCACCATTTGCGAGCTTCTCAGCCAGCTTCCAACAGCAAAATCAACAGGAGGCTGGATTCACTTAACAACCATGGGGTTCATTTAATAACTGCAGTAATTTCCTGAACAACTGTGGCAAAAAAAGGTTATAACATTAGGCACAACTCACTTAACAACTGCTTAATCTCAACTGTGGTTATAACTCAAAGGCTACCTATCTGTAACCAGTGAGAAAATTTGAAATAAACCCTCACAATTATTGATAATACAGGTAGTCCTCAACATACAACAGTTCATTTGGTGACCCTTCAAAGTTACAACAGCACTAAAAAGTGAGTTATGACCGTTTTTCATACTTATGACCTTTGCAAGAATACCCATGACCATGTGATCAAAATTCAGATGCTTGGCAACTGAATGACCGTTGAATGTCCCTGGGGTCATGTGATCACCTTTTGAGACTTTCTGACAAGCAAAATCATGGGGATAGGCAGATTCACTTAACAACCGGTTGGTAACTTATCAACAGCAGTGATTCAAATTGGGGCAAGAAAGGTCATAAAATGGGGCAAAACTCACTTAGCAAATGTTTCGCTTAACAAAATAAATTTTGGTCCAAATTGTGGTTGTAAGTCAAGGACTACCTGTAGTTAAGAAGCTTGAATTTAAAATATTGATATATTTAAAGTGTCAACTTTAAAAAGACGTTTTATTCCCACAGCCACATACATGTACATGTTTTGGAAAGAGCAGTTTCATTATTGCCTTCAGATACATATTCATGGGCATGAAATGCTTTGCTAATTACCCAACAATAATTCAGAGAGTCCGTAAGGCATATATGGTCTTGGATTACTCCATTTCCTCTGTTCAGTTATTATTTGTTCTGTGCTACAAAAGGCTTTTTGGAAATCCCCTGAGCTTCAGAAATACTTTTTAAACAATAACAGAAGACTGCTGGTTGAAATATGTTTGGAAGTCTCATAATGCACGCAGAAATCAAAGTTACTTGGGACATAACCCACAGCACTGTGGGTAATCAGAGCAATATTTTCAAGGTGTGAAGTTAATAAATGAATAATTATTACTTTGAGAGGCCTCCATACCTCTTGAACGTTGCATGGAATATCAGGAGTACATTATGAAGGGAGCAACAAACTTATGGCTTCTGGTCATTCTGCCCAGAAGATGGACCTTCTCTAAGGACCACTTCACAGGAAGTGATCCAAGTAGGTTCTTGACCCAAAATGTTTGCCCACCTTTATGCTAGCGGGACCTCTATAGATGCCTACATACATTTGCACAACACAAACTACAAACAAGACATATTAAACGAACTTGCTTATGTCTGCCAACTTCTTCCCTGAAATTGTGAAACCCGGAATGGTTGTCTTGGAGGACACAAATTGTTGGAGGAAATATGCTGACTCTGTAAACCACTCAGGGAATGCTATAAAGCACTGTGAAGCTGTATATAAGTCTGTTAGGGCTGTCAAACTCCTGGACTATGGACCGGATGTGTCACATGCTGGCCACACCCACACTTGGTTTAATGAAGGGGAAAAAAGTCCTGATATGTCACATGACAACATGAATATGACACCCCTGGTTTAAGTGCTATTGCTATTTCAGCATTCTGGATACATTAAAACAGAGTTATACCATGGGACAGTTTATCGTATGCTGTGAATATTTGTTTAATATTGTTCAAGCTTCCCTTTTAAATATATATATATATATATATATATATATATATATATATATATCTCAAAGCAACATACATATGTTTGAGTCTTCATCATTAAATATAAAAACAAAATAGACTCCAGAGTGCTTGTGTTCTGTATTCTTTACAGTGGTAGATTTGTCTTCCTGTACAGATGCAGATAGATAACCTCAACAAAACGTCCATAACAAAGTACTTTTATTGGTTCATCAGGTATCCTCATAACTCACATTTGTGATGAAGTTCTTCTTTAATGACCAATCCTTTGCATTTCTGTCTTGTTCCCTTAAGGGGACAGCTCACAATTCCCGAGTAACTATCCCAAATCCCATTAACTCTAAACTGTCTGGACAGCACACTCCCCGCGTGGAATTGTAAATTCCACTATTAAGAGAAGAAAAAAAATAACTATAAACTAAGATAAGCAGTAAACAGTAATACCAACTGAATAGCAGATAACTATATAACTAAGATAAACAGTTAACTATATAACTAAGAGAAACAGTAAACATTAATAAAGCATCAAACAAAGCAAAGCATGCAAAGCTTGAGGTTCAATCTTCAAGTTCAGCCTCTTGGTGCAAGTCTGCTGGTCACCTTTGGTGGCCTTTTAGGGTGTACAGGTACTCTAGGTGGCAATGGTGAAAGTCTGGTGGTCGCTTCTGGTGGCCTTTTAGGTTTGACAGGTATTCTTGGTGGCAATAGTGAAAGTCTGGTGGTCGCTTCTGGCAGCCTTCTAGGGTTGGAACAGTACTCTTGCTTCCACGTTGTCAAAGGGTGTCAGGAAGCTGTTGGAAAGGGTGTTGCGGAGGCATATGCCCATGTAAAGCGTCTTAGTGAGGTCTGGTGGCTGCTGGTGGCTGTTTAGGGTGTCTGAGAGAAAGTGTACTGATTGTTGGCAGCCTTTTAGTCTGGAACATCATTCTTGTTTTCAATGGTGCTAAAGGGCATTGGAAGGCTGTTGGGATGGATGGTGCTAAGGCATTTGCCTGGGTTGGAGCCTGCATCCAATTGACACTGACAATTCCTGAGATTCCCCAACCCAGGTCTGTCTTGAAGGCAAAGGGTGAGTATCTTGGGCCTCTGACTATTTTAGTTTGTGCTAAGGTGTCAGAAACATCGAATCTCAGCAAGAGCAAAATCTTGGCTTCAGGATCAAGGGCAGGAAACAGATGAACCATATGCTTCAGGTGAGGTATGCTGCTAGCTACCTCTGGTGTTGCAATGCGGCTGTAGTCATCTGATATCCTGTTCCATTCCAGCATGGGCAGCAGTAGAAACTGGGTACTTCCATCTAATGACTCTATACAGAGTCCAGTAGCTTCTCTCTCCGCTGTGTGTCTCGGTGTGATGCACGTTGATATCGTGAAGTGCACTTCTTCCTTCTGAACATCAAAGAGGTTGGAGAATGCGGACTTGGCTAGTGAGCAATCGCTCTGAGGGTCCAATATTATACACATCTTCACTGCTTCTTCTGGACATCCATCTGGATAGACTTTGGCTAAGCAGATCTGACAACACGCGCGAGGGGCTGATGTGCCATTGCACACTGCTGTGCAATTGACACTCACCACTCACTCTGGGTTTGCTTTTGCAGCACGTTGAGCCTCCTTGTTCAAAGGAGGGCTACAAGATGTCTGCAGTGGTGGATCAGCATCTGGATGAAGTACGGTCAGGTGCTGGTCAGTATTGCATAAGTAGCATTGCACCTTGCTGTGCAGTACTTGGGAGGGTGTTTGGATTTGCAACACTTGTAGCAGTATTGGAACTCCCTTATCAACTCTTTTCATTGGGTCAGTGATTTTGCTGAAAACCCAGTGCACCTGTTCAGCGAATGATGAGTGTGGTGCATAGGACAAAACTGTATTCTCCTTGTATATGGAGATCTAAATTGGGTTGTATGGGATGAGTTAGCTGAGGAGTGTACCTCTGTGTTATGGACAGCCATGAAGGGTCTTTCCTTTGCAGTGTGAATAGGGCCTGTGTACAATATATGGTTGCTGTTGTATCATTTTTCATTGGAAGGACTAACAGTTCTGAGTGCATGGGTCTGGGAGGTGTTGCACACTATTGCCTGGTGGACCACAAGTTCTTCGAGAAAGGTAAAGGGTATAAAGTTGTGATGATCCTTGACCATGAAGGCATCGGACATCTGGAACCACTGTTCAATTAGGACCTGCGGGGAGTTTTCGAACAATCTTGTTTTGCATGTCATCTTGGTCAAGACAAGCAAGTCCCAGAAACTTGGGATCCCATTGAGCCGCTTTCAGTTGTATGAGTATATTAGAGAGTTCCGCAGTCAGGTGAGGCTTGCTCATAAGAATTTTAGGAAATCTGTGGAGGCTGTCCAGGAGCATTGATTGTACATCTGAGGCAGTGCTGTACAGATTGTTGAGTCTTTGCCATGACAACCATAGGGCAGCATCTGGGTTGTCTAAGTGGGAGGCATAAAGTGCCTTTGTATCTCTGGCAGACTGCGCCCTAGCCATGCCATCAAGTGTACGAGTACTTCATCAGATTTCAGGCATGCAGCCTGAATGGGGCACAGGAAAACTTTCTTCCATAGGAGATATTCGCTGCCTGGCTCGTCAGAGAATTTGTATATACTGTTAATGGCCAAATCTAGCTTTCCTCTGCTTACTGCCAATTATTTCCAGTAGTCTGCATCATCTGTAAAGTTGGGTTGAGGCATTGACATAAAGTGGTCTTCTCTTGGATTCTTGTAGGGTAGGTTTGAGTTGTATGCCAACGATGGGTTGTAGCCTTCCTCCCAGTGCTTACGGAGGATGTCGTTTTGCCATTCCAGAGGTAATGGTGGAGCTTCACGCTGCTGTGTAGGCTGGCAACAGTTATCTTGGTGTGCCTGTGAGCTTGGGTAGTGTGAAGGTTGTGGCTAGAATGGTACTGCCTGTGCATTGAGTGTGGCAGGTGTCGTTGGTGGCATGTCTACTTGTCAAAAAGTCGTCATGATCACTGGTGGGCTAATTTGCTCATCTGGCAGGCCATGAGATGTTGGAGTAGGGTTGCTGGTGCTGGGAAGAAAATCTCGGCCCTTAGTATGTACAACATCAGTTGGGAAAGGTTTGCTGTTGGTGGGAAGTGAATCTAGTACTTTAGGTCGTACATCGTCAGTTGCGTAACTGATGAGTAGAATCTGTGGTTGATATTCCTCCCTGTGCTTCCCTGGTTGTGGGAGACTGCTAGGCAACTAAGGCAGTTCCATCTGCTCATTTTGTAGCGAGTGCTGCTCATCCACGTAGGCTTTGACCCATATATCTGGGCTCTATTCTCCCAACTCTTTGAGGTTGAATTGGAGGGAGGTATCATGCTGTGGCCTGTGCTGACTTTGTTACAGCATCTCTTTGACATTCAGCCAACTCCAATTGTGCCTGAACTTTGGCCAATTCTGCAAATTCATAGGAACTTTGCATGGATGGAAAAAAGATAAAGTCCCTTCTGGGTATGTATCATGATGGTATAATTTTGCATTCTTTTCTGAGATAAGATAATTAATACCAATGGTATTTCAGCAGAGCTACTGTACATGTGAGGCTGAACTAATCTAATTGTGGGAATTTTGCAAATCCAAATTAGGCAGTGAATTTGGCTTGCAAACACCTGAGTGCTAACTATAGATTCCTTTTGAACATCTGACTAAGAGTCCTATCAGGAATGTTCTCTCCATTTTGGAAACATGCAGTATGTTCATACAAGTATGTCAATGCCATCTGCAATTCGAGTCTCTGTGAGTAATTGCCAAGATTCGGGATGCCAATTATTCTGTTTATTACAAGAAAATAAGACCAACTTGCCAAGTTTGCCACCTAACCAACACCACAGAGATTTTATTGTGTGATCTGTCCTTTATTTGAGCTATGCAGTCTGAAGGGTCTTTATCGTTCCACACCCACTCCATATTCAAAATGAGGTCTGCATGTGTACATGGTATATAGGTGCAATAAGTATGTTTTATTTTAATCTACTGAAGGCTGTTATTTTCCAAATAACAGCTTCAGATGATATACATTTAGTTTTTCATGTTCTCCAGAGCTGAAGTGGCAGATCTTTTAACTTCGGACTTCAGAGAAGGAAATACAAATTTGCATGAAATTAACTCTTTCATTGGTGTTTCTTTAAAAATTGCAATAGATAGGATTTATTTTCCAATAAAGTCACGGTGCAAACTCCAGCATTCCAGAATCTTATTTGGACATCATTGTGCAAAACAGCATCAAATGCTATGATAGTAGGCTTGTGATTTAATTCATCAGTTGCTTCTGTCTCTTCGTGACATAACAACAATGTAGCAACTACTCGTTTGAATTCCTGTACTCTGTTCAGGAATGTCTTCGAAGTTCCTTGATTTATCAATAGGTACCCAAATTATTTAAGCTTTAATTTTATTATTACTGTTTCCCTTGAAATCTTGTGCTCTTATTTTATTTTATGTGGAACAAAATAATATGTACTTGTATCTCTTCTCCAGCACCACAGCTGGATAATATAGTTTTTCCTCCCCTTGTCCAACTATCTGATGATCAACTTTATGGATTCTAGCTCAATAATCACACCTTTCACAATCAGATATTATGACTCTAGTTTTGAAAACAGGAACCATTTTAGGAACATCTAGATTATATATATATAATATATATATATTATATATATATATATATTATATATATATAATATATATATATATATATATATATATATATATATATATATATATATATATATATATATATATATATATATATTTTTTTTCTAGAGAAGCAAATATTTCTTTGTAGTCATGAAATATAAATGGTGAAAATAATCCACTGGTGAATTTTTAAGAAGACAAAGGTATAGCCTGTTATTACATACACTGTTTCTTCCTCTAATACATTGGATTGGCACTACTAGCTGATATTTTTTTTTTTTCAACATTAAACATCACACAAAGAATCAACTCAGCAGAAATCAACACCCAGGTAAGTGGAGACTAACACAAAGATTAACACTAGAGCAACAATTAAACATAAACAACAACCCAATCAAGCAACCACCAACACTATTCCCATAAGCATTGACAGGGCAAGCCACTAGTATATAAAAATAAAGCAAACCCCACTCCCTACTAGCACTGATGATGTTACCTAGTTTGGTAATGAAACATCTGCAAGAAAACCACCAAACTCAGAGGGCTCCATTTGAAGATCTGATGGTTCTTTGATTTGCAATAATCCATTCCAGGCCATTTTATTTTCCTGGTTTTCAGATTGCCTATCTTCAGATTTGACATTTTGGTCTAATTGCATCAAGACTGCCTTAGTTTGTGGTTCTGACATTCCACACACAGATTTCCAGAATCAAACTTTCCTTTCACCTCTGGACATATCAGCAACTAGATATCCATCCATTTAGCTTTAATTCAGCACATGGTTTCTTATATTTGCCCCTGGACATTTGTGAATAACAGATGCCACCTCCTCCTCCTACTTAGTCAGTTAAAACAAGTTTTCACTTATATTTCAACATATAAGAAATTCCAGACAGCAAAAAGCAGCACTTTGTAGATTCAGTTAGCTGTGTTACATACAGAACTGCTGCAGTTAGAGTGCTGAATTTGGTAAAAAAAAATCTGGTGAGAGGATTATCAAGGGAAAAGAAATCCTTAATAATTTTAAAATGTTAACTATCTTTACCTTTCTGAACATTTTCTCTCTGCACCAGAAATGATATTTTGTCTAATTTCACCATTTATATACCAGGGTTTTAATCACCTAATTAAGATAGATCCAGAGTGCTTCTCCTAACATTAAAAAGTGACATTTAGCTTAAAATTCTGCTCTTAAATTTTAATACTCTTCCCGGTGCTCCTTTGAAATATTTCCTGAGATTTTTTTTTAGTTCTGATATTTAGCCTTAGATTTTTTTAAAGCTTATATTCCACAACTGTCACAGCAAGTTGCAAAAAATGATATCATTGGCAACTCCCCTTTAAATATATTTTAGAAGAAAAATATCCAAAAACTCCCATACCCAAAAGTTATGGAAATATTTGATAGTCAACTGCTTCACTTAGAATTGTTACTGCAGTTTTTAATTCAATAATCATGTATTTACCATTATTTTTCAATGAAGTACACACTGTCCCCTCTCCAAGGAAAATTTCATCAAACTTTGTGTGGTGAAGCATTCCACTTGAAGATACCCATTCCTGGAAAGAGAAGTTTTCTCTTATTATCATTATTGAAGGCAGGGGTGGGATTCTACAGTTTCGCACCTATTCGCTAGAACCAGTTGTTAACATTCTAAGCAGTTCGGAGAACAGATTGTTTGAAGAAATCACTGGCCTAATCCTGTAAGGAAGGCAGGAAGGAAACATTCTGGTTTTGCTTACAGAAACTGCCTCTCCGTTAACCCTTATTACATTCTTCGCAGGACTAAACTTCCTGTCTCAGGAACATCTCTGGAGTTTTTTTCCCCTCCTTTGCTGGTACTTTGCTTGTGTGGAAGTTACAATGGCACAAAGTTACAATGGCACTGAAAAAAGTAACTTATGACAATTTTTCACACTTACAACTGTTGCAGCATCCCCACAGTCATGAG
Source organism: Hydrophis major (assembly GCA_033807585.1). Taxonomy (NCBI): domain Eukaryota; kingdom Metazoa; phylum Chordata; class Lepidosauria; order Squamata; family Elapidae; genus Hydrophis; species Hydrophis major. The sequence continues at coordinate 270,661,708 of CM066328.1, forward strand.
AGGCCAGGTGAGGAGATGCATGCCTCGATGTGAGTGATATTGAGTTGGCCACACCCAGCCAATAACATGACCACCAAGCCACACCCACCAACTAAGCCATGCCCAAAGAACTGGTTGTTAAAAAAATTGAATCCCACCCCTGATTGAAGGGAAGAGTAAAAGGGAAGATTGACAAAATACGCATTGTGACATTGTGATGCAAATTCTACCCCTTTGGACTTCCATAGTGATCTCACAACAAGTACATAAGAGGTAGAATTTATACCACAGCAGAAACAACAAATGTTTTTTCTTTTTCCATTTTGATGCAACCTCTGGTTTCTACAGATAGATATTTCATAAGACTTGGTTGTAGAGCACAACACTTTCCAATAGATTAGCTTTAACATGCCTAAAACCTGATTTGAGTTAGGAAACAAATACCAACCCTTCCTGTGGCATCTTTAACCCATGCAGTTTGGAGATTTATTTTCAGCCTTAGATTAAGGTTAATATTTTTTACTGCAAAGTACAGTTCTATATACAATTCAAATACTTTCTATAGTGGGTTAAACAACTCTACATATAACATAGCAACAACTTTTATTTTTTGTTTATTATTATTATTATTATTATTATTATTATTATTATTATTATTATTATTATTATTATTATTATTATTATTATTATTATTATTATTATTATTTTGAAAGGCTTACACAGTCACCTATATCATAAAACATCCCTGGGTGATGCACAAAACAGCACCCTCCCCAAAACAATAAGAATAAAAAGTCAATACAAATGGAAGTTAATCAGGGCTCATAGAGGGCCCAAGCCAATTATTCCATATATCCATATACCCTCTTAGGTGTGTTTCTATACATTTTTTTTTTCTTTTTGAAATAATTGTCTTCAAAATCACTTTCTGGATAAACAAATTATTTCTGAGAAGCCAAGATACTAAGTTGCACCCAACCACCACCAAATTAATTTAGTTTGTACTAACACTATTGAACCAGTATTTATTATACTGAAAAAAAAAAAAAGATCAATAAGTTCTCACCAGCTTCAAGCTCCAAGTGCCACTCATATTATAACACAACCCACCTTCAAAAAGACATTTCACAGTACAGGATGAACCTTACTTATCATATTCTAAGAGTGGAAGGCTGATTATATGGTGGGTCCCTCAGCTTTCACCACACTGTGAGCTGGGAAGAGGAATATGTAGCTAGCTAAGAAATCCCAATATATTTCCTTCTTCTGATCCATGACAAAACTGCAGTCAGATTTTTGGTGCCAAGGAATGTCCTTCAATCATGATTTGCAATGAGCATCATGTTGGGGCTGGGTCCTTACCGATGCAGAGTATTCCCCCAATATGTTAAGATACCTTTCCTTTCAAACATCTGGCCACATTAAGGTAGAAATGCCATAGGACAATTTTGAAAATAGGTAAAGTAAATTGACTTTGAAAAGATACATAAATACTCCCTTGACTAGGCATGCCACATATTTCTTGGCAGCACTATGGAAGCAGCAACAACCCAACTCTTTTGGCATGTGAATTGAATATTTTAAAGAAGCAGGAATAAATACCATTATTTCTGTTTTTTTTTTTTTGTAACATATGCAAAAGATATTGACATTTGTGATGGTATTTATTTGCTGTTGCTAATCTTCAGCCTGACAATAAGACTCTGATATGTATGAACTTAATGCTAAGTATATTGGGAAGTGACAGATGTTAACCTTATTAAAATCAACCCATTCATACAGTTAAAGTACTGCTGATTGCAGGGTGATTGGCACTGAGCATAGCTTCTCATGTCTGCACATGTTGTCATTCTTTTCAATGAACTGACATTTAGCAGGTTGCTTCAAAGCCAGAAATAGTCCACACAATGGTGTTAGTGAGCTCACTGTTGTCATAGATAACAAGATGTTACATACTAGTGATCACAAACACTACTTTCCTCTCCATCTGCAAGGCTTAGACCAAGTAAAATTGAGGCCATATTGGACAAGTGGATCCAGTCTGCTTGGACCAGGAAGGGAAATTCAGTCATTTCTAAGAAAAAGCAGGCACACACGGTTTATATTTGTTTTGCTGGGTTTTTGTTTTGTTTTGTTTTTTGAGGGAGAGCAAAACAATCATTTTTCATCTATATTATAGATTGATGGGTCCTTGGTGCTCTCTGAGCTTGATTTTTTTTTCCCCCAGACATACATTACTCAAACTAGCTTGAATTGATTCTGACTTATCTATATTTTCTGAATATGTTCAAGGGAAAAAATAATGCTAATACAACAACAAACAGCAACAACAAAAATTTAGCCTATCCTTCTTCCCACAGAGTTCTTATTTTAGAATTAAATGGATAGATCTTCACATTGAGAGTCATTAATCCAACTTGAATAATTAGTATTAGGTCCTCCCATGCTATGTAGCACATTGACCAACAAGGGATCTCTAGCATTTTTGGTCTTGGGCGAGCACTTCATCATTTTCCCATGGGATGTTTAGTGGCTTTAAGTCTTCCATGAATGTTCTTTGCCATGTATTTCTAGGGTGTCCTCTTGGTCATTTGCATTGGGGTAGGGGAGTCCACATCATTGGGGGTTTGATTGTTCTCCATAAGGAGAATATGAGCTGCAAGTTGGAGTCTTCTGCATGCAACAATGTTTGTAATTTGAAGGAGAAACTCTTTTGGAGCACTTCTTCATTAGAATTATGGTCAAAATAGTGAATCTTTAGGATTCAGTGAAGACATCTTTGTTGGAAGATTGAGTCTCTTGTTAATTAACTCAGTGTTCCAAAATCCCAGGACTGCCACAAAGAAGAGGGCGTCAAGCTATTCTCCAAGGCACCCGAGGGCAGGACAAGAAGCAATAGGTGGAAACTAATCAAGGAAAGGAGCAACTTAGAACTAAGGAGAAATTTATTGACAGTTAGAACAATTAATCAGTGGAACAATTTGCCTCCAGAAGTTGTGAGTGCTCCCACACTGGAAGCTTTTGAGAAGAGATTGGATAACCAGTTGTCTGAAGTGGTGTCGGGTTTCATGCCTAAGAAGGGAGTTGGTCTAGAAGACTTCCAAGATCCTTTCCAACTCTATTATTCCATTCTACTCACTGACACCTCATTGGCATAAATGTGTCAGGATCATATAGTGGCAAACACATAAGAATTTAAGTTTCACTAATATAGATGATGAAGACCAGTTTTTATTCAACCTCTGGAAAACAGTTGTTACTTTTCCAATATGGCACTTGACATCCTTCTTTGCATTTCCATTGTGGGTGATTGCACTAGCCAAATAGGAAAACCTTTCTACTTCCTCAAGTTGCTATGATCCAAATGTGATTCTCTGTATCTGTATGGTGAAGCTCACATACAATATCTGATTTCCTGGTAGTTATCCTGAGGCCAATTTTGGTTGCTTCTTCATCTACTAAAATTGGTCTCAGGTTAAGTGCTGAGAAATCAAAGATCATATGTGAGCTTGAGTGCTTAGCTAGTAAAAACACTGGTTTGAATCTCAATGTACTCCTACTTCTCTTTTCTTGTGATGTCCTCTTTTGCTATCCTCATACAATAAAGCTAAGTGAAGAAGTTTCCAAAGTTTTCACTTATCTTTAAATGCATTACTGTAGTCCCATGGTGGCTATATATTATTATTCTCCTGGATCACTGTTGCACCATCCCTTAAATATCAACTGCCAAGGAGCAACAGCTTTAGTGAGTTATTGCAGTCCTGTGGCTACATCAAACTGCAGATAGCATGCAATATGGGAAGTTGGGTTACATGAATCTTTGACCTAATCTAACAAGGCTCTGAATCATGCATAGCATTATATCTATGTATATATTTTCAAAAATAGTCCTTAAATAAAATAGTATAGGGACGGTATAGTTGGTCCAAGAAATATATACTTTTTCAAAGTCCTAGTGTATAAATAAAAAAAACTATCTTGGCTACACTGAAATAGCTGCCTTGATTGGGTTATACCTTGTGCCCAAAACATCAAGCAAAATTATATAAAATATACAATAGCAGTGAGGAATGTCTATCAACCAGTCCTATCTATGCTTCCAACTGTTAAACAGCAGCCACAATACAGACACAAAATAAAGCAAACGTAACTCTTAGCTAAGCATGCGGACCTAATTCGTTAGGCCAGCAGCTTTTTAAAATGCAGCAATAAATATATAGGAGAAATAAACATCTAGATAATAAGGAAAATGAAAAAAAAAAGCTAAGAAGGAAAGCATTTTTTATTGATAAAAAGAATAACTTTTTATGTGTTTATAATACAAGTCTTGAGAAAAGACATTTAACAGATTGCAACAAATGACATAGTAATTGTCCTCCATCTTTGATCCTGGAAACAAGATATGCAGAAGATATTCTGCATCAAATGTCTATGGAGATTCTCTGTCATCTAGATCGGGGTCTGTTAAGTTCTGCGCATGGGTGTAAGGAACAGAGATGAGGCAATGAACAGTGAACTTCAACTCTTTATTAATCATCGTGAACAGAGCGAAAACCCTAGGGCAGCAGCAGCCCTTTTATAGGGCAGGCTGCTGACCTATTAACCAATGAGAAACATGGAAGTGTTAAACCCTTGAACCAATGAGAGTGGCTCGTTAACAGCCAATCAGATTCCCCAGAACGGAACTGTTGTGTATGTACCATAGTTAATAAAGTATGAGCTTGAGGTAAAGTGCAGGGTTCTGGCCCTGCACTTCTTTTTTTTTTTTTTAACAAATTTTATTAATTTTAAAGACAAACAACACATCATTAACCATTAAGTACATAAAACCTCTTAACATTATAAATTTTTACAAGTCGGATAAAACATTATTTTTATACAACATAATTCTAATTTATCCCATTTCCATATGGACACATAAATATCTTTCAGCAAATTTCTCATTATTTCTCTTTACTCTTATTCAATTTCATTTCTTTTCTATATTTATCCATTTTATAGTCATCATATTCATTTCTTTCTGACTTGTTTACAATTACATTCCTCCAAGGTTTTATTAATTCTTTTTTTTTTTTTTTTTTTAAAGATTTTTAACAATTTTACAGAAGACACAATACACAAACATACAAAACACAAAACACAAACAAAACTAAAAAAATTTTTCTGAAAATTGTCTGATCCCGGGTTAAAACTCTTCACACAGACACAAATTCAAATATCATATTCACCCCATATATCCTTCCATATCTTATTATCATTTTCTTTTTTTATATATATATATATAAACCATTTTTATAAAAACAATGCACAAAGAATCAAGGCCTAACAGCTTATAAATTCTTTTCTAGGAAAAAATAATAATAAAAAAACAATAGAGCATAACAATTCCAAATTATAGTATCAATACTTTATCTATTTAACTTCATATCTTATCCCTACTTCTCCTTTTCATCCAAATTATTTCTTGTTAATTAAAATTTTATTGCCTTTTATCAATATACAAAATCCAAAAAAAACCATAACAAAGCCTTTATATATCCTTCCATATCTTATTACCATTTTCAATAACATTCTTTGTCTGTTCTATTTCCAACTATCCATTCATCTTTTTTCTTTTACTATACTTCTCCTATACACCAATTGGAGTAATATCTATAACTCATTACTCTAACTTAAGAGTACCTCGTGTAACAATTTTTCTTGGGATTCTGTTTAAAAGATTCTAAAATTACATAATGAATTTTATACTCTAAATACACATATAAAAACACAAACCTATGTACCCTCCAGAATCCCTCTCTTATCCTAAATTAAATTCACCCATTGTCTCTAAATAAACTTTTTTTCTTTAGATCTTGCTTCCCCCCACCAAGTCCTCTCCTCCCCCCTTTTCTCTCCTGCTTATTCTTCTCCTTGCCCTTTTTACCCCTTTGTTTTTTCTCCTCTCTTTTTCCACTCCTTTTCCTTTGCTTTCTAACCTTGCCTCCACCTTTTCGCTCATTTTTCTCTCCTTTGGTTGTTTTTACAATTCTTAAAATCCCCTTTTTCTTATCCTTTTTCTCCTCCTCTCCGGAAGGGACCCATTGTTCATCAAAGATGGCTTCTTCTTCCTCTTCTTCCTTGTCCCAGTCCTTCTGCTGCGTAATCAACTTTTCATAAGTACATAACGCCATTTCCAAGAATTGAAACAAAGCGCCCAAAGAATCTTCCTTTTTATATTTTTGATATTCAGTCTTTAGTTCATCCACAGACAATGCCATTATGAAAAGAGAAACTTTTCCCAAAACAACCACCAGTATTTTTAATCAAAAACAATTAAAAAAAAAATTCCAAACGTTAATACTTTTCTTCCTTCTTCTCTTTCTCTTTCTGGGGTTAATGTTTAGTCAAAGAGGTCCAATTACCATATATCTTTCTTTGGGATTCTAGGCAATCTCCTCCTTTTTCAGCTTCTGCTCCAATTTTTTTTTCCTCTCCCTTCCCACTTAAAATGTCAATTTTAAATAATCAGAAATCCATACCTCCAACAAGGGTTTCCAATTTCTTAATTTTTTCAATGTCCAAAAATCCTTTTGTCCCTTAGCTTCAACTCTCAAAACAATTCACTTTCAATATCCAATATATCCAAACATTTCTGCTGTTTCCATGGGGTGGGAGAGTGAAGAAAAAACGAAAGTTCCCTTTAACAGCTTCTCCGCCGCTTTCGCTCTTCTTAGGGATACAATGTATCCTCCAGCAATTCAAACAGCTCAGTTCCAGGCAATTTAAAGAATGTTACTTGACCCGGCTCAGACAAAACTTTCACTCTTCACATTTCCTCCAGCACAATCTTACCCGGTTGCTGGCTTCTTCGTGGTGGCCATTGCTGACCGCCGCTCCACCGCCTTGGGAAAAAGGGGTTTTTCCGGAGAAGGGGGGGTCTGCGACACCCCCACCTCCCTGTCCGACTCCCCTCTCTCTTCAGCTGTCCCTACAGGGCAGCCATATCCCCCTGACCCATCTGGGTCGGGGGTACCTCGACGGCTAGCACAGCAGGAATCGCGAGCTGTCGCGAATTCCTGCTGCCCCGAAGCCACGCGAAACCGGAAACCCGTGGCCCTGCACTTCTGATTGGCTGTTAGGCGGCCAGATCGGATTGGTTAGTTCTGAGGAATCCAATTGGCCCTTAACAGAGGATTCTTATTGGTTGAAAGAGATAGCGTTCATAGCTATCTATCTATTGGACAATTCTTACAAGGGTTGCCTACATAAGGCAGAGTTCACTGTTGTTGTTTTGAGAAGTCACTATGCAAATAAAGAGCTGAAAGTTCACTATTCAGAGGCTGTCTCCATTTACTCCGACCTATGTCCAAGTACTTAACACTGGCAACGAGGATGGGATGTGGAGACTTCTGAACCGAAGAAGCCAGGAAGCAATACCGAGCACGTGATAGACGACGCCAACAACGGAACCATGTCTGGCGGCATTGTACCACCCGCTCCGTCCGATCCAAACCAAGAGGATTGGGAATCCTACATGGATCGCTTCCAAATGTTTCTCGAGACGAATAACTTGAAGGACGCTACACCAGCAAAGAAGCGGGCACTGTTCCTGACGCATTGCGGCCCAGCTGTATTTAAGATGGCTAAAGCACTCGCCAAACCTTGAGAAGTGAAAGCCATGAGCTGGGACAACCTCGAACCCATCCTGAGAGACCATTATGCACCAACCATGCCTACACTCGTGAGACGCCACAAGTTTTATCAGAGAAACCAACGAAAAGGGGAGAGCATGGCCGATTTCGTGGCGGACCTCCGAAATTTAGGGGGTCTCTGCGGGTTCGCCGATTTAGAAGAGGCACTAAGAGATCGAGTAATTCTGGGATTAGATGCGCTAGGCGTGCAAAGCAAGCTGATGGCGAAAGGCAACATCAGCCTTGCTGACGCCATCGCCGAAGCCACGGCTGCGGAGGCGACCAAAAAGTAGGCTGCACAATTACGGCGAAGCCACCACCGACCAGCGAAATCTTACCCAACTCAGAAGGGCAGATACTTACAACGCACCATGAGGACCTCTCTTCGTCGTCAGACAGTGACGAAGAAGGGGTCCATCGACTGCGGTCCGACCGGGACCCTCGCCTGAAGCCCTTACGCCCTTGCGCTGGCTGTGGAGCCAACCATGCCAGGGCCGAATGCAAATTCCGCGACGCACTCTGCCATGAGTGCGGGAAACGAGGCCACATCAGCTGGGTCTGCCACAGCTTACCAGGACTCAGCCAGGCCTCAAAAGGGGCCAACCATCACCAATCGACAGGAAACCGTCCTGTAAGGCGAGAGCTAGTAAACCACTCCTACAGAAATCGAGCTTTGCAAAGAGAAGAGGCTCACCATACTATCACTAACGGTCACGCCTCAGTTTTGGACACTAAGAAAATTCTCTTAATCTAAACATTGGTATGATCAGAAAAAGTTACAACAGTTGTAAAACTGGGCAAAGACACAATGAGTTGAGCATGCAATAAACACCTCTTTAAACTATAGCAATAGCACTTAGACTTATACACTGCTTCACAGTACTTTACAGCCCTCTCTAAGCAGTTTACAAACTCTGCATATTGTTCCCAACAATCTGGCTCTTCATTTTTATGATCTTGGAAAGATGGAAGGCTGAGTCATCCTTGAGATGATTAGGATCGAACCCCTGGTTGTGGGCAGAGTTTGCCTGCAATATGCATTCTAGCCATTGCACCAATGCTGCTCTATCTCCTTTGTTCAAGGGCTGAAATCCAATTTCTCTTCCCCTAAAAAAACTGTACTCTATGTAAGAGACAGACTAAAATAAGTAAATTAATCTATCTAGGATTTGGTCATAGGGAACTAAATTAAATTTATAATCTTCCGTAAAGTGGTAGCCTTCAATTCAGCTGGGTATCTCTTTTTCCCCAGTAGGAAAACGTTCTAAGTGGATGGCTATCTCATTTATGTGCTTTCTCCAAACCCAGTTTTGGAGAATAACAATAGAAGATACACACATTTGAGAGAATGCATATGAAGGCTGGTCACTGCACCAAGACGAGTGAAGGATGAAAGCTTGATGGTAATTAATCTGAATTCCAGCTGCAGTACATTGCAGGTTTAGCATAACTGGAACTTCATTTGTTCTCCTGCTTGGCTTATTACTCTTTCTAAATAAATAGATATTGCTTTAATCAAGTAATTAATTTCACAAGATGAGAGAAAGGACTCTGCTTCATGAAATAAAGAAAGAATAGCCTGTTCATTCATCTGTATGCTGCACAACAGATGTGCAAACAAAGCAGCTAAGTAGAAGTCAGACAGTTCTTTTTGAAAGGGAAGGCTGAAAAGCTAAATGCTTACTTTAATGAAATTAGTTCAGCTCATTGATACAACAGATTAGAAAGGCAATTTTAGACAGCAGAGTACACAGAAAGGTTTCTTCATCTTAATAGGCATGTAAAGTAATTGCTCATTTTAATAAATATTATATTGTAATGTCTGCAATAATTAGCATGTGGCTTGCCAAAGAAGCATTAAAATCAGCTAATAAAAGGCACATACTTTTTATGTTTGTTTGAAATAATGAGTATTAAGAGGGGTGATTCTTTTCTCAGATCCCAAATAGCTACAGCAAATCTCTTATGTTATTGCCACCCTTGCATTGTTCTCATCTTCAGCTACTCTGTTCTGTAAGTTAACCTGGCAGTAGTATTTAAAACTGGAACTTTTAAAGCTAACACTTTTAGGGTAACCTAAAGGGATTTTTTAAATAGCCATGCTGAGGAATTTGAGGTCTGTGAAAACTATTGAAAAATACATTTTCTTTTGTCTTGCATCTAATTAATATAAGCAGCTATTATACAAATAGTCTAGTTTCTCTTCAGAGGCTTTCCTTTTTCTTATCTTTTTCAGCATTTATATGAAATAGCTTCCAACTACATTAGAGTATGCTGATAATCATGTCATGAACAAATGCCCCATCAAATTTTTCAGCTTTATAAGTTAGGTTTGAATCCTTTGGGTAAAAGGGTATACTGAACTGACTGTCTTTATTTCTTTGCAAAGTGTGAATAAGGGAATTATATAATTTATAATACTTCTACGTCAGTGAAACTGAATGCATTTGAGAGGGAATTGTCTTGAAGGTCACATTATGGACTGTCTACCTTATGTTGGCATCTTCTGGATATTTTAACTATAACTCCCAGAATTCCTTATTGACAGAACTAATGGCCTTGCTAGCTGAACAATACTGGAAGTGGTTAGACAACTTATTAAGAGAACACCAAACTAGAGAAAAACCCCCCAATGGATGCAATAAAGAAATGTGGCATGGAGCAAAATTGTTTAATGTAATCTGTTGAAACCAATGAATTAAATAGAAGAATATGTCTCTACAGCAATGTCCCCTTGATTGACATACTCAGAGCTAAACAACATGGCTCACTAAATGTTCAGAATGCAGCTGTTCTATAAAACAAGATGTGCATGATCCATCACAAATCAGTTTGGTATGGAAGGAAGATTAAAGTCCCCTTGAACCTTGCATGGAAATCGAAACCAGAATCATCTCTGCCTGGTTTAATAAACAGGAATTTTAAATTGGCATTTTAAATGCATGTTGTAATTTTGCCATCCATTCTGATAGGCAACTTAATATATTTCTACACTGGCTAAAACTCAGAGTTGTGAAATATCTGGAGGATACCGAATTCAAAATACCTGCTATGATTAAGAGCAGAACTAAAATGTTTGTACCTACAGTATCAGAAGCTTCTGGTGGATATTTCACCAAAGTTCACTAATATAGAGTTTCAAAGATAAATATTAACTCTCTGCCTAAACCAAAGAGGATCTGCTCTAGATTAGATCCTCTGAACACAAAAGAATACTTTTCATACTTCATATTTTCATTGTGGGACCTCTACATCCAGTATTCTGGCCTCAGGACTGTGGTCTTATCCAGGCAGCCAAATATAGATCCAACTCACACTTAAAACAAAAAACAAAAAAACAGCAAAATGTAGGCCAAATTCTAGAATTGTAGCTCAAAAATCTGTATCTAAATTAGATAACCTTCCGATTTAATAGCTGTGAAATTATGAAACAAGAAATATGGAGATAAATCTTCTCTTTCATCCATCACAGCAACAGGCAGTGAAGGCAATATGGAAAGAGTTGAGAAGAGCTTCCAAAGTAGCTGGCAAATCTGAAAAAAAAATCTGATGGTATGGTGGGATTTTCATCCAGAATCATATGTGTGTGTGTGTGTGTGTGTGTGTGTGTGCCGAGCTTAGAGTCCTTGCACAATAGAAAATAGTTCAGGCCTTACCTCCCTGATTCCCTGAAGCCTTATCTTTTCCAAGAGAATGAAGCCAGTTTGGTGAGATTCTTATAAAAAGGCATTGCAACAATTAAAAAAAAAATAACTCTGAACAACTCACAGTCCTGTCTTTGTTCCTTGTGCCTAACAGGTGGCAGTAGCTATTTGAAAATAGATGTTTTGGAGCACTTCCTCAAAAAATTTGCACAATCATAATAGTTATAAATAACTCAGCAGTTTAGGTTTATGGTGCTACCAAACCAACTTTCTCATCTTTTAAACCAGGATCATGGAGAACTTCATTGTCACCCTGGGTGTTATGGACTAAGCTAACACAGCGATACAACCCTAAACAGTTTTTACTTTACAGCAGGCTTGTAATCCTGCACTTCTCATTGGCCCGCAAATAGTGAGTCGTGATTGGTCGTTTTTGGCCAGTCTGATTGGCTGTTAACGGGCCCCTCTGATTGGACACTTGCGAAAGCGGTAAACTCAAACCATTGGTTGTTTTGACAGCAGTCAGCTCTATAAAAGAGCTGTTGCTGCCCAACTATTTGCTCTGTTCTTATTTTACAATAAAGAGTTGAAGTCACCGTTCGATGTCTTGTCTCCGATCCTTGCGCCCATGCCCAGGACTTAACACTGGCGAATAGGGTGAGATGCGAAGACGATAGAGCTGACTAAGTACGCATCGAACAAGACAGAGCACGTGGCGAAAGAGTGCATGCAACAAATGGCAAGATGACCAGCAGCGCCATACCACCCGCTCCATTCGATCCAGCAACTGAAGACTGGGACTCGTATATAGATTGCTTCCAGATGTTCCTGGAGACCAACAATTTAAATGATGCTGCACCTGGCAAGAAATGAGCGGTATTCCTGACTCATTGTGGCCCCGCCATTTTCAAAATGGCTAAAGCACTGGCAAAACCGGCGGAAGTGAAGACCATGGATTGGGATCCTCGCCTCAATCCTCCGGGCCCATTACGCACCCACAGTACCTACACTGATACGAAGACACGAATTTTACCAGAGGGACCAACGGAAGGACGAGAGCTTTGGGAATTTCGTAGCCGACCTCCGGAACCTAGGAGGCCTTTGTGGTTTTGCAAACTTAGAGGAAGCCCTAAGAGACCGCATAGTTCTGGGATGAAATGTACCGCACATGCAGAGTAAACTGATGGTGAAAGGCGACATCAGCCTTACAGATGTCATCGCCGACACTACTGCCGTAGAAGCAACCAGGAAGTCAGCCGCTCGAATGCACCAAGTGAACGCACCACTTCACCAACTCGCCAACGATAGCCCACTCACCGCTGAGAAGCACACTACTACCACCCACCACGAAGACCTCGAGCCATCCTCAGACACTGAGGAAGAGGAGGTCAACCAGCTCCGCTCGGAACAAGAGCAAAGGAACCAGAGACGTCCGCACCAATGTGCTGGTTGCAGGGCAAACCACCCGCGATTGGACTGCAAATTCCTCGACGCACTCTGCCCTACTTGCGGAAAAAGAGGCCACATCGCAAAAGTCTGCAGAAGCAAGCGAGAGTCCAGTCCCAGCCAAAGAGAGAACCTCCATCGGGAGATAGGCAAACCTCCTGAGAACCAGGACCGTCTGAACCACCAATGGAACAACCACTACTACTACAGAAATCGAGCATCTGCCTCTTCAACGAGACGAGGAGAGGCCCACCAAACCATTATTATTGGCCACGCTTCATCGTTTGATGCAAGAAAGATCCGCGTAAAGGTTACTATTGAGAATCGACTGTGCGTGATGGAAGTCAATTCAGGATCATCCCTATCGATGGTATCCTGGAAAACCCTCAAACAGCTGATCCCTGCCATCTGCCGCCAGGACCTCAGCACACAACGAATCATCCTGAAAGACTACCAGGGAAACAGAATTCCAGTTGTCGGTTCCAGCCACGTCCAAGTATCCTTCAAGGACCGCACAGCGACGCTTCCCCTGACTGTCGTCGATTGTGACTGACCCAGCTTGTTATGGTTACAGTGGTTCGCCCCACTCGGGATTGAACTAGCCAGCATACACCAAACCAGAAGCGATGACTGGGAAGAGACTCTCATCCAGGAATTCCAGGATGCGTTCACAGGAACATTAGGCAAGTACAAGGGGACCCCTATATCATTTAATCTCAGTCCCAGTGTAGCTCCCATTCGGCTTAAGCCTCGTCGGGTGCCTTTTGCCCTAAAGCTGAAGATCAATGAGCAGCTAGATAAATTGATAGCCCAGGGCATATTGGAACCGATTGACCTTGCCCGCTGGGAAACTCCAATAGTAACGCCCATGAAGCCAGATGGTTTGTTAAGAATTTGTGGGGATTACCTGGCCACCCTAAATCATGCTCTTCAACAGAGCGCTTACCCAGTACTAGTGGTTCAACACCTTCTTCATTCCCTGGGTGGCGGAAAAATATTTGCGAAATTGGACTTAGCTCAGGCATACTAGCAACTACCTGTAGATGCGACAACTGCAGAAGCCCAGAAAATAGTTACACATAGAGGCCCTTTCAAGTGCAATAGACTCCAATTCGGAGTAAGCGTGGCGCCGGGCATTTTCCAAAGTTTAATGGAGAGACTATTACAAGGCATAAAAGGTATCGTGCCTTATTTTGATGACGTCCTAATAGCTGCCCCTACTAAAGAGTTATTAGTACAACGACTCAGAAAAGTTATTCAGAAATTTAAAGATGCTGGTCTGAGGGTAAAGAGGGACAAGTGTCAACTTTGTACGGAGAGAGTGGAGTTCCTGGGATACCTTATCGACAGACAGGGAATCCACCCCACCAAAAAAAAGCTAACCGCATTCAAAAATGCCCCGAGACCTAGGAATAAGACAGACCTCCAAGCCTTCCTGTGACTCATTAACTTTTATAACATCTTCTTGCCCCAGAAGGCGACTGTAGCCGAGCCCCTACATGGACTTCTCAACAAAAAGGCTTCCTGGGTCTGGGGACGGTGTGAAGAAAGGGCATTCCAAGAGGTAAAAGACCTCTTAACCTCCGATGCTGTATTAATGCAATACAACAAGACTCTACCTTTGACAGTTACCTGTGATGCCTCACCATTTGGAGGGGGAGCCATTTTAAGCCATGTCCTACCAAATGGGAATGAGGCACCTATTGCATTTTTTTTTTGAGAACTTTGTCTAAGACCGAAAGGAACTATAGTCAACTTGATAAAGAGGCTCTCGCTATTGTATCCACAATTAAATGTTTCCATGAATATGTGTATGGGAGACCCTTTACCATAATTACAGACCACAAGCCGCTACTTGGTATTTTGGTGGGAAACAAACCAACTCCCCATATCTTATCACCAAGAATGACACATTGGTCAGAATTTTTAGCTGCCTACGATTACCGATTGCAACACCGCCTGGGAAAAACCATTCCACACGCTGACGCTTTGAGCCGATCCACATAACCAGACATCATAGAGGACCCAGCTCCAACCTTATCCTGATTGCAAATCGAAACCCTCAAATTGCCGCCGCTGACCACTCGAGACATTGCCTTAGAAACAAAAAAGGACCCTGTTTTGGCATGAGTCCTCAGCTGGGTGGATCGAGGTTGGCCGGTCAGCGAAACCAATGATACATTCAAGCCATTTAAGAATCGTCAAACAGAGCTATTCTCCCAAAAAGGCTGCATAGTGTGGGGAGACAAAGTCGTAATCCCAGAGAAATTGCAACATAGAGTATTAAAAGTGTTGCACGATGGACATCCAGGCACTGTGCGGATGAAGGTATTGGCCAGGAGTTACGCATGGTGGCCTGGGTTAGACAAACAAATAGAGACCTGGGTAGCAAAGTGCAGCAAATTCCAGGAGACTCACTCTACTCCCTCAAAACTCCCCCAACCCAGTGGGAAACGCCTCGAGGTCCTTGGTCCCGTATCCACATCGATTTTGCGGGACCCACAAGAGGACACACTTTCCTCCTAACAGTGGATGCCTATTCAAACTGGCTCGAAGTCCACAAGATGAAAAGCACCACTACAGAGGCGGTCACTAAAAAGCTGAATAAGCTATTCGCTACCCATGGATTTCCGGATGTCCTGGTGTCCAATAATGGCCCCCAATTCACTGCCCTGCCATTCGAACAGTACCTGGCAGATCGGGACATCCACCATGCCTTGACATCGCCAGCTCACCCTGCGGCCAATGGTAGGGCTGAGCGAATGGTTCAATTTGTAAAAAAGACCTTGCACAAAATGGACCACGGTGACATTGATGACAGAATAAACCGGATGCTTCTCCTCCAGCACATAACCCCAAACAGTACCACGAACAAAACCCCAGCTGAACTCCTGATGGGTCGCAAACTTCGCTCGCATCTCGATCGCCTCCACCCAAACTACACGCCGGAACAACCCCCAGGATCCACCAGCAAGTGTTGGGCATTCCAGGAAGGTGACCTCGTGTTTGTAAAAAACTTCTCAGGCGACCCATTGTGGGTCCCTGCTAGCATAACGCAACTTATGGGACCCCGATCCTATCGCCTGCAAACTACAGATGGTAAGACGTGGAAATGCCACATAGACCAACTCCGTTCCAGATTAGCACCTAGTCCTATCTCAGCCCCGGAATCTCTAGCTGGGGGGGGAGGGAACATTGAGGAGGCCGAAGAAGAATTAACAATTGAAACCCAACAGTCTACACAACCAACCAGAGGATACTCACTGTCAGAAGGAGAACCGAGCCAGGGAGTGGCCTCGCCGCGTGACAGCACTGCGATGGAAATGGATCCAGGGAACCCGGAAGACAGCACTGGCGTAAGCAGAGAAAGCAGCCTAGGGCCACAATTTTCACCATCCAACCCAGCTAGCAGCCCACCGGAATCAGGACAGAAACTGGTGGAACAGCGCAGGTCAAGCAGACAGTGAAGCGACCTGCCTATTTACGAGAATACATCATCCCACCCCTCAGAACGAACCTAGGGGGGAGGGGTGTTATGGACTCAGCCAACACAGCGATACAACCATAAACAGCTTTTACTTTACAGCAGGCTTGTAATCCTGCACTTCTCATTGGCCTGCAAATAGCGAGTCGTGATTAGTCATTTTTGGCCAGTCTGATTGGCTGTTAACGGGCCCCTCTGATTGGACACTTGCAAAAGCGGTAAACTCAAACCATTGGTTGTTTTGACAGCAGTCAGCTCTATAAAAGAACTGCTGCTGCCCAAGTATTTGCTCTGTTCTTAATTTAAAATAAAGAGTTGAAATCACTGTTCAATGTCTCATCTCCGTTCCTTGCGCCCATGCCCAGGACTTAACACTGTGAATATCTTGTGAGCACAATATCTTATAGATCACACAGAAAACTTTAATCATATAACCCTAACATGTGTGAAACAGAGGCTTTTCTTCTAAAGTAGAACTGCCTTAAATTGAATTAAGCATCCATCCTACCCATTCAAGCAACAATCAACCCCTGTGTGACAGCAGTTAATAGAGCATGAACATTTGATAAGAGATTGTTAAATTTCTTTAAACTGCTTAGAAAGAGTGGTAAAACACTGTGAAGTGGTATATTAGTCTAAGTGCTATTGCTAAGGAGCATCTGTGAGCAAGCTATCTTGGTCGAGGAATGGGTGTAATTGGTGCACAAGGTAAATTTGGCTTGGTGGACGTGGCAGGGGAAGGATACTGTAAAATCTCCAGTCAGAGGTGGTATTTGCAGTTGTCTGAATTATTCAAAATTTCCACTACTGGTTCTCCAGAACTGGTCAGAACCTGCTGAATACCACCTCTGGTTAGGGATATAAAAATTCTCAAAGACCAGACTAGCAATATCCTGAGACACAATGCAATCAAATAAAGTTATAGGCCAAGAAAATTGTGGTGTTTTCTCTGAAACAGCCTGCTCTGATCTTATATCAGGAACTCTCTCAAGTACAAATAAAAGGCAAGAGTGACTCAAGAAGTAGTGAGTACACTCCATTTCTTCAAGATGCACTAGGCTAACAAAGACTTTTGTGGGTCCAGGGCAGACATCTCCTCTCTTGTCTCTGTTATGTAGACTTTCTGAAATGGCCCCAATACCGTCGCCAGTAAAAAATAACTTTATTTGAGGGGGAAAAAAAACAAGCAACATTCTCAAATGTCTATAGAGATTTTCAATTATCCAGGTCACCGTTGTCCCAAAAATGCTTTTCCAAAAGGCCGGTTTTGGGAAAAGAACTGAAGAAGCTTCTTGGCTGAGAAGCAAAATGTTTTCAAGGAAAAAATAAATGAGAAAGTCCAATTCCTTTTTGAAAAAGTGCCTTTGGGACAACATTCTCAAACCCTTCTCTAGGAGTGGAAGGGGGAAAAACAAACCAGAGTGTAGGTGCTGTTAGGGCTTGTAATACCAGTCTGAAGATTCATCATGAATTAAGCTGACAGGAGAAGAGCAAAAGGCTAGAATAACCAAGGACACCACCCAGGCAGGGCCAGACAAGACTCCTGTTGAAATGTCACACACATACACATTCTGGTGGGATATAGCAATTAATTAAAGAGCTCCGAATCTGCTGCCCTTTCATGACACAATCTGCTGCTGTTTCATTCTGTCCAACAGGAAGAAGTGCCGTGATCCCAAGAGAAAGGAGAATCAGTATGGCTGCTGCCAATCAAAACTTTTCAGAACAGTCAGCAAGCTTTTGAAGAACTCCGCCGAATCTAACAAAGTGATTGTGTTCTTTGAGGCAAGGGAGAGACAGGGAAAGAGTGGGGGGAGGAACCTTGTTTGGGCCATTGGGGTTGGGAGGAAAAAAATCACAAAACACACAGAAGCTCTCCTTTTAGGATTCTTGCACTTTTGAGGCTATTGCAGCTGTGTTTGAGATTAAACAACTTATCTTCATAAAATAATTCATCAGCCCTGGAGACTATCATACATTTTGAAGATAGCATGACTGATCCTTGATCCCTGCTGTCAAAACTAGCTTCTGACTGGGCTGGTGTAGGTGTATAAATCTTTGCGCAAATCAGCACATAGACAAATCTCCTTGTGTGTGCAATTTACTATGATATGAATGAAGTCAGGAGATTGGTTTTTCTATATTCTTTCTTATATTCTTAAGAATTTAAGCCAAGAGATTTGGTAAGGCAAAAAGGAAAGTTTTCCTTTTAAGTCAAAGTAGGAAAGACTTTTTTTTTTTTTGGACTGAAGGGAACTTTGTACAGCCCATATTTTTCATACCTGAATTGCTAGAGCGTTTAAGACTTGTTTTCCTTGCAAACCCCCACAAAACCTCTGGATTTAAAGAACTGTTGGAAGAAATATCCTTCTGGGTTCAGTTCCAAATTGGGAAAAGAGACACTGGAACCATGGAAGTTGCTTGGAAAGAAGGTTTAATGGTGGACAGGACCACATGGCTTGGAGCTCCTGAATGAACAAAGGGCGATCACATGCTTCAAGATGTTGAGTGAAAAAGAAAAAAAGTTGAGATGCTGACAGTGCCTGAGTTTTATGTCCTCTGTTGGACCCCACCTTAGTGTTTCCTGTTCCTGTGTAAGAAATGTATCCCATTGGTTGTCAGACTCCCAGGGGGCGGTGGTCTTAACTAATTTTGTAGGTTTTGTCTGAGTGCTGGCTAATGTAATTTTCCCGAGCCATGTGGTGAGATGGCTACCTCCAGCAAAATGGAGAAATGAAATTTAAAAAGTTGCTTTCAGGTAATCGCAATCAAAACAATAAAATATTGTGGGATTTCCAAATATAAAGTCTTGATTCATAACACGACACAACAGGTATACTGTGGTTGAAAAAAAGGAAGTGAGGTCAATTCATATAGCAATACCAAAAATAGTAGAATTGAAGATAAAAGATTTGGAGAACATTATAAAGTATCTTCATTGAAAATCAAAGTTATTTGTTTATGGCATAAACGAACTGCGGTGGTCCAAGTGGTTACTGGCACACTGGATAGCATTTTTGGATGGTACTTAGAAAATTTGCACATTGCCCAAATTTCCATCTTTCAATTGCAAAAAGCCATAATGCTTGGATCCGCACATATACTAGATGGAAACATTATGACATCTAGGTTATTGGGAATAAAGCAGTGCATATGAAGGGCTACACTAGCTAAAGAACTGATTTCACATTGTTGTGAACTGATAATAATAAGGTGGAGGGTAGTAGAAATCAGCAAGGAAGCTGAGTAGAATAAAAACAGTTTATAGATATTTAACTCTGGTTTCTGATAAATTAATGCTTTTTCTACATTATCTTTATCTTCATTTGCCAAATTCATTATTCTTTCTGATTTCTTTACAAAGTCCCAATGGTATCCCTTGAACATTTAATTCCTCATCTTGCAAAGAAAGTTTACAATGTAGTGAGATGTTTACAATGAATTACAACCAAATTATAGGCAGCATTCTTCTCTTCTTTCTGCTACTTTTGATTTCGGTGCCAAAATGTCCATATTTAACAAGGAGATGAAACCATTAAGGCATGAAACTTTAGTTTTTGTTATCAAACTAACCCATTTTGTGGGAAAGGAAGCATAGCTGGTGACATTTCTGAAGGACACCAACTTTTTAATTGAGAGCAGCTATTTATGCAATGTTGTGCTCTTATGTCAAGGAAATTCAGTCTTTTTCAGGCTGAAGACAATACTTGATCTCTGAATTGCATGTCATAGGTTGTATTTCCAAAAGGTCATGCAACCAGAACAAAAACTAAATTTGATTTCATTAAATTTCAATTTAATTAAATTGTATTCTTATTATATATAGCTAATATTATTCCCTATGCATTTAATATTTTCCCCTTCACCCAAGGCTTTGCAGAGATACAAGAGGCCATAGGTTTGTCTCAGCTTCATTATGGAGGCACTGCTGATTTGATTTAGTTTTAATGGGAAAATGGTTTGAGAGACTTATTTAGAGCTTCCTGTATTATCTTTCTCTAATCCCAGGATCCCTCTAACATTTTTATCACAAACATTTCAACAATAGATACCCCCTCAACTTTCATTCAAGTGTCTCATCAAACTCCAAAAGCTGAAGTTTACCTTGTATTTTCGTGTTTGTAAATCTCTTGCTTCTACTCCCAAAATATTTCTCTGAAATAAATAGGCTGGAAGCATATGGAGCTTCTCAAACATGAATAAAAAAGCATCATACCTTCCAGTCAATGAAAAAAGGCCAGGTCTGGAAAACAGGGATGGAATAAGATAGATAACAGTAAACAAATGATCTTTTGCTTGCCTTAAATAACTTATCTTGATTTATCTTAGGCAGGGAATGCTTTAGAGATAAGAGGCTGTTTTGTGTAAGATAGATGGAAAAAGAAGAGATAAAGAGGATTTCCCTTCTACAAACTCCCACATTTTTCTACAAAACCCAGAAAGAAAAGGGAGGGGAATTTATCAACATTTCTGGGAGGAAGTAAAATGAATCTCTTACTATCTGGTCTCTTCCATGCCAACCATTGTTTTCAAATATGTCAGAAATAGTTGAAAGATGACCCACAATCATCTTCTCCACTGCCAACCCTGAATTCTTGAGAACACAATCATCTAATTGTAGAAAATTGCACACTTCCCCCAAATGGCATCTTCTAATAAGGCTTTGTAAAGCATTTAAAGAGAACACTCTACTCTGTAGCTCTTCTTAAAGCACTGAGATTGTCCCATCCCCTAGAACCCTACCCTACACCAGGAATGTTAAACTTGTGGCCTGCAGGCTGGATGTGTCAGGCAACGCCCACACCCACACATGGTTTAACAAAGGGGAGGAACTCCCAATATGTCACGTGACACCACTGTGACAATGCGAATTTGACACCCCTGTCCTACACCATTTTAGAAAAAAATGTTGTCCAATCTTTTCTTAAAAACCTCTAGTGTTGGAGCACCCACAACTTCTATTCGGCTTCCTTGCTATAGTACAGGACAATCCACTGTCTATGTTTGAGCACTTATTCACACAGCACTACCTGTATCACTGTACCTTTTGTGATAGAGACAACTCAAGGATGGCATAAGTTGTCATGTCCTAGAAGTAATGTTTTCCTCCCAATTATCCTGCCTTGCAATGTTTTGACCATCAGTGTAAGGGCTGACATGATATGCTCTATGCTTCTGGATCCAAATGATATTCTTGTTTCATGTAAGACTATTCCCTTCAGTCTAACCACTGACCTTTTTGCCAACCTCCAAGTCCTTTTTTGAATGCAAGGGAAACCACAACCTGGATATTACTGCCAATTTTTCTTTTCTATATAGATGAATCAACCCATTTAATTTGAACTGGTCAGTGGTATAATAGGAAAGAAAAAAAAACAATGTATGGAATAACTAGAGCATCAGAGAATAATTTTCATTCGATAGGGATGGAGTTTCAGGTGACACAATCAACAAACATGGCCTTTAGAACTTTCCACATTAAACCTCATATTTAACAGACCATTCTTGGTGTAAGGCATGGATGTGCCATGGGATTTACAATGCTATCCCATCTGGAATGGGAGGAAGTACAGTAGAGCAGTTGTATGGATGGGATTTACAGAATGTAAATATATAAGGATGTATTTAGAATTAAACACAGACACGGAAACATTCAATACTTAATGTTTTCTTTTCAGTGATCTGAGAACAGTGTCTAGATCCTATTCATTCTTATACTATAGCTATTTGCGCCAGTGAAATACTTCTATACAGCTCCCACCAATCCAAAGTACCTTTTACCAAATCTTTGTTTTGAGAACAAAGAATTATTTCATTTATGGTTGTGTATGTCATACCACTGTCAGTGAAAAGTGTCAGATTCACCAGTGCTCAAAAGAAATCAATCTGTGACTTGAGATTATGGGTCTTAGCAATTTCATAATAGTGGGTCAGCCATGAAAAGTCTATGAACCAAGGTTGCTGGGGAAAAAATGAATCATTTGTTGTTTTCTACCTATGTGCATGATAACTCTTCCAGTGTAATTAATGAACCTTCACTTGATGAAGATGTACAGTATGAGGAAAGGATTCCCATTGGATATCACTGTAGGTAAGACAAGTGTTAAATTTTGTGAATCAACATATAAACCAAAAGTGAAAGCATCGGAAGTGAAGTATAGGCATGAATTGATTCCAAAATCTGTTGTAACACCAACTTTCTATAAACCTGCAAAGATGACTGTAGGAAGTTGTAAAATCCTGAAGGCAAAGTTTTGTCCTTAGAATCTAGTCAGTGAGCTCAACTGCATACATATTCAGATATTTATTTAAAAAGGTCATTTGAGCTGATTAACCTATTAAGAAATAAGCTGTTATGGATATACCCTGATTTTTTTGAATGGTGAGATCTTTCAAATAAGTTTAAGATACTATGTTGATATCCATGCTTATTTACTTATATGAAAGTTGTCATACACTAAATAACTAAATAAAATGGAGTGAAGGTTCATCCTAATGGGAGAATAAATGGAAGCTGCTGGTAAAATCTAATATCAGAAGTTTGAAACATGCCAAGAAATTGGATTGTAATATAAAATATTATATATATATATATATATATATATATATATATATATATATATATATATATATATGTGTGTGTGTGTGTGTGTGTGTGTGTGTGTGTGTGTGTGTGTGTGTGTGTTTTCTTAAGTTTTCGCAGGTACTTACATGTCTGGCATTCAGCTTTGTTTGGGTATTTTCCCACGTCATTGTAGTTGTGCTTTTAAAGTTGTAGCAACGTTTCAGCAGAATCTCATCTGCGATCATCAGGCTTCTGTATAGTGTTCATCTGTAAGTCAGACTTTTACAGTGGTTTCAGATTTAAATTTGGGGCAGCCTATTGCTGTGCCAGAATGGTTTTTTCTTCATCCTGATTGGTTGGGAGTCTTGGTCTGTGTTTATTGGTCTTGGAGTTTGCTGTGTTCTGCTTGATTGGTGTTTCTGATATCTTCTGTCTGTTTTTTGGCTCTTTTTGTATCTTGATTGGCTGGCAACATTGTGTTACTTTATTGGAGGCTTTTAGTGCAGCTTGGCTCCGGGTAAATGGACGGCTATCATTAGTTAGGAAGCTAGGTTTCATCTGGGTGCCTGGTTGGGGTGTGTTTGAGCTGGAGGTATCAGGGGGGATCTGTTTGTGCCCAGGTGTTTGCCTGACTTGTGGTGTGGAGATTTTTTTGTTTGTGAGTGCAGGCTTCCAAACGATTGACAGTCTGGTGGAATGCTTTCATGCTTTCTGGTCTTTTTTCAATTTCTATGGCTTCTCTGATGATTCTGTGGCTGGGGTTTTCTATAGCGGCTAGTGTTTTGGTGCCATTGAAGTTGATGCTATGACCTGTGGCTTCCATGTGTTGGACTAGTGAAGAAGTGTGTTCCAGCTTTTTGACTGCATTTTTGTGTTCATCCAGGCAGGTACTTATTCTTCTATTGGTCTGTCCAATGTATGTGGCTGGGCATGATGCACAGGGGACTTCATATATGCCTTGGTTTTCCAGGTCGATTTTATCTTTGGGGTTTCTAAGGATGGCTGCTATTTTTCTGTCTGTTTTGAAGGCAGTCTTGATGTGGTGTCTGTATAGTATCTTACTAATTTTGTCTGTAGTGCCTCTTATGTAGGGCAGGACAGCTGTTCCATGGGTCTGTTCATCTTCTGGGTCTCTATTATGTCTCAGTGTGTTTTTGTGAATCAAGTTGGTGATTTTGCTTTTGTGGAAGCCGTTGGCTATCAATATTGATGTGGTGTCTGTGTAGTATCTTACTAATTTTGTCTGTAGTACCTCTTATGTAGGGCAGGAGAGCTGTTCCATAGGTCTGTTTATCTTCTGAGTCTTTATTATGTCTCAGTGTGTTTTGGTGGATCAAGCCGGTGATTTTGCTTTTGTGGAAGCCGTTGGTTGTCAGTACTTTAGTCAGGGTGCATAGTTCAGTCTTGATGTGTGTCTTGTCTGCCAGGCGTTTGGTTCTAGTAATTAGTGTTTTAGCCACGGAGTTTATCTGTGCTGGGTGGTGGTGGGATTGGGCGTTGAGGTTGCGGTTGGTGTGTGTTTTCTTCTGGTATATGGTGTGTCCTAGTGTGCCATCTGTTTTTTTGTAGATTAGTACATCTAGGAATGGTAGTTGTTTGTTTGTTTCCGTTTCCATGGTGAACTTGATTTTGGGGTGTGTGCTGTTTAGGTGTGTTAGGAAATAGTTTAGCTTTTCTTTTCCATGGGGCCAAATCACAAATGTGTCATCAATGTATCTTAACCATAGTTTGGGTTTGTGGATGGCATTGGCCAGGGCTCTGGATTCGAATTCTTCCATGAACAGCTTTGCAATGACGGGTGACAGTGGTGATCCCATAGGGGCTCCTTCAATTTGTTTGTATCTTTGTCCTTTGAATATGAAATATGTGTTGGTTAAGCAGTGTTCTGTTAGTTCCATGAGGTGTTTAGCTGGTTGGTATTTATTTTTTATGATTTCAAGGGTCTCTTTTATCGGGACTTGAGTGAATAGTGAAACTATGACGTGGAAAAATACCTGAACTAAGCTGAATGCCATTCATGTAAGTACCCGCGAATACTTAAGAAAACACACACACACACACACACGTGTGTGTGTGTGTGTGTGTGTTTTCTTAAGTTTTCACGGGTACTTACATGAATGGCATTCAGCTTAGTTCAGGTATTTTTCCACGTCATAGTTTCACTATTCACATATGTGTGTGTGTGTGTGTATGTGTGTGTGTGTTTTTTTTTCTTAAGTTTTCACGGGTATTTAGATGTATGGCATTCAGCTTAGTTCGGGTATTTTCCCACGTCATAATAGTTGTGCTTTTAAAGTTGTAGCAATGTTTCAGCAGAATCTCATCTGCCATCATCAGGCTTCTGTATAGTGTTCATCTGTGAGACTCACAGATGAACACTATACAGAAGCCTGATGATGGCAGATGAGATTCTGCTGAAACGTTGCTACAACTTTAAAAGCACAACTATTATGACGTGGGAAAATACCTGAACTAAGCTGAATGCCACACACACACACACACATATACATATTCTTAAGTTTTTGCAGGTATCTATATGTATGGTATTCAGCTTTGTT
Source organism: Hydrophis major (assembly GCA_033807585.1). Classification (NCBI taxonomy): domain Eukaryota; kingdom Metazoa; phylum Chordata; class Lepidosauria; order Squamata; family Elapidae; genus Hydrophis; species Hydrophis major. The sequence continues at coordinate 270,687,057 of CM066328.1, forward strand.
TGGATATTTTCCCATGTCATTATAGTTGTGCTTTTAAAGTTGTAGCGACGTTTTGACAGAATCTCATCACACAGTATATACATATACATATAAACTGCTCATCAAAGCTAGTGGAAACTTTTGTTAATATATGCCACAATATATCCCAATATATTGTGGCATATATTAAACTAGATACAGTCTTTGTATTAATTATATTAGGTATGTTCTATTGCAACTTGAAAAAAAATATAAGAACCGATATAAGAAATCTGCAATTCTAAACTGAGAAGGGCACATTGCAATTAGCAAAAAAATAACTCATGTATCCCCTTTCCTCTTTCCTTTTTTGCAATAACAATTGTATGTCTGGTGACAAGTCTCTGACTATCCTGCTCATATTACTTAAAAAACTAAAACGCTAGAGCTACTGTTAAGTATTCCACCCCCAGGCATTCTTAGGAGTTGTTGGATTATGCTAAAAATACCAGTTAAAGATTTCTTTAAAAGTACGGATTAAAAAATGATGAACACTCATGAAAGGTTCATTCAGCTTCTCTCTTCTTCATTCTAAGCCATAGGCTTTGAAGAGTTTGTTAAACAAGTCCAGTTTGATACCTCTGCAAATGTGGGTGGCAAGCCTAGTTTTCTAGAAAAAAGTTGCCTTCACCCATGAAGCATCAAAAATCAAGGAATATCAAGAACTTGGAGCTGAGCAGACTCTAAAAGAAATTCAGATAGAATTGACACTGTCCACTTATACTTGATTCTGGTTCGGAGATCGTTTTCAACCTGTTGCATTCAATACAATCTAGAAATCCAAAGCTCCTTCTATTCACAAATGCTATTGTTGGTCAAAGAAGAAAGACTGGTATAGCCATTTCTTTTTCCTTCCTACTTGCATCATCACAATTTCTAAATTATCCTGAAGTCTTACAACCTCCCAATGATATTTTCAATGATATGGGTTGCAGGATGACTTTTCAAATATTTCCTCTGTTTTTCATTTGCAGAAGTAACTAGTTAACCATCTGGCTCCAAACCAATTATACACATTACCCATTAATTACTATATATTGAATTGTATGGGTTTTTTTTTTTTTTTTTTTTTAGAATATTAGTCCATTTTCCATCTGGATTCATATCAAGGTATGCATTCAGTTACATCATAAAGAAGAGTAAATTGTTTAGGGACAGCTAAGAAAACTTTGTTACATGTACAAATCAATTTCAAATTGTTCCATATCTCTTTTACGAAGAAATAGATGTGAATGTTTAAACTCAGTGGTTTTGGCATAATGGAAAGATGAAGGAAAACAAATACATGAGCATTTGTGAAATGTTTATTTTTCAGAGATCGGGTCAAGACCATTAATTGCCTCAGAAATGTATTGATAATTGTCATCCACCTTCTGAAAAGTATGTTAAAAATCTTAAGAAATCATTTCTGACAGAAAGTCTAAGTAATTAGAGAAGTAGTTTGCTTATATAGAGATCTCTTGTGGGTTCAGGATGGGTTTGGCCTTGCTTTTCTTTCTTTTTCTAAATTCAGGAGGAATTACAAACCTCCGTTCTACCATGTACACTGAAGAATTATGTCAAGTTTAACTGTACTCCCTCCCATTTACAGATATTCAGTATAGTTTGCCCCTGAATGAAAAGGAAAGCCAATTATGAATTGCCAAAGGAAATTGACTGTCAGCTTTCTATAAATATATATCATGTTTTAGAAACCAACTAGCTTTTATATAATTTATTGTTCACTAGCAAATTACATCATAGGTCATATACAAGTTATAAAAGCATATGCTCAGTCTGGTATTCCTGACAGATTCAGCTGTGGGATGATGGATATGAATTATGCTTTTGTATTTTGCTAACACAGGAGGCAGTAAATTAGCAGGTGCCTAAGAAGTGCTAATGCTCTATAAATTAAGCATCAATTTACTTTTCCTTCTTTTCCGTTCTTCCTGCGCACTGAATACATTTTGATCTTAGTGATGACTAGTTTCGAAGTAAGAACTACATATTAGAGTATGAGAGACAATTAATTATGCTACTCTATTGATACCATTAATAGCTTTACTAGCATTTGCTTTCAGAGCTGTTTTAGTGGTAGAACCCTCATAAATTCAGCATACTTTGGTGTGTTAGCAACATTAGCATCAGCACATGTTCAGCAGAGAAAATAATCACTGCTCTCAATCCTTTCAGCCATCCTTTCCATTTCCAATGATTAAGAAAATCAACTACACACGGAAGCTTTCACAGGTTGTACTGTGTCAATTGATGAATAGATTTGTTTAGATCATTGATGATCCACGGCTGGTTTAGAAAGGTCCCTGACATTTCATCGACAACTCCAAAGAAATTTCATATTTTTATACTGATCTTTGTCCACATGTACATATTTAAGAAATAGAATAAGAGGTGTCTTCCTGTTATAACTTTCTGCAAGATTGTTTCTACAGATATCTATCCATCAGTGGAATAGATACCCTGGCACAACAAATTCCATTTTGGTGGCCTTGTTCCATGGAGAACACTACTACTGAGTCTGCCAGCAAGGCAAAGTAGCTGTGCATACAGATCCACATTCAGGCAGCCAGGAAAAAAAAAATATTTGAAAGAGGCCAATTTTTCCAGAGAATACTCTGACTGTAAAACTTTGAAGAAGGGCCTTCAATCACACCAATGCTCTTGGCAAAACTTCTCTTTTGACTGCTCTGTACAGTTCTAATAAACCACTAAACTGCAATACTACTTTTTTTTTTAGTGTCACCATTTCTGGTCAAGCTCTTAACCTTGCATCCAGATATGGATCCATAGGGATATGCGGTTATCTGGACATATCACAAACCAGTTAGCAATTGTCACACTGAGACACTATTTCCTATGAGCAAACATATGGTTAAGAGCCAGATTGGTCTAGTGGTTAAGGTACCAGGTTAGAAACCAGAAGACCGTGGATTCTAGTCCCACCTTGGAGAAGAAAGCCAGCTGGGTGATTTTGGGACACTCATTCCCACTCATCCCAGACCATTTCATATGGTTGGTGTCGAAAATTGGTGGAGAAAGGAGAATTAGGTATAATCGCTGCTTTGAGTTGTTTATAAAAATAATAAAGGTAGGAAATAAACAAACAAACAAACAAATGAAAATATATGTTGTCAAAGTTGACAAATTGCCACAGATACTCACTAGTCACACCAGTATTATTTTGTCAGTCTTAACTTCATTATTCTACCATATTCAAGTTTTTTTTTAGTAAGGGTTCAGTTCATCAATTCAAAAACAGTATCAGTCTATTAAAAAGATGATGGCTTATGACAGAGATTAGGTAAAAATGTGGGTGTTGTTTTGGTTCACATTTTAAAGCCAATATACCTAATTCACACTTATTGAATTATTTGCAAATCAGAATACAGTTATCAACATTTTCTTTTAAATAAAGCCATTTTGGAAGAAAAAAGAAAAGAAAAGAAAGTGGAAAAAAAAAACTTGCTTTCGTTTGTCTCTTTCAGATATGCCATTAAAAAATCTAACCATCTGTAAATACACCATAAAGAATAGTGATGAGCCAAAGAGTTCACTTGATTACAATTATCCTTTGGTAAAGAATACTTTCAGCTCAAAGAAATGCATAATTTACATGTATGTTTCCCAATCACAACAGCTAAGAAAAGGAAGAACTGTAAGTATCAACCTATTACATACTTTAAAATGCAATAACCTGATCCACAATCTTGAGCTGCTATAAAGGCTGAAGGATCATTCAATGCAGATTAGGGAAATGTAGATTTGATTTCTAAAATAAGGTATCATGTTTGAATGTAACTACTCCTACACTGGCTGACCTGATCTAATTAAAGAATGGAATTATTAAGGAGTTAAGTTGCTGACTAAGGTTATTTTTCAGGCTAATTCTCCCTTTTCCTATTATAGATAAATAGATAGATAGATAGATAGATAGATAGATAGATAGATAGATAGATAGATGTGTGTGTGTGTGTGTGTGTGTGTGTGTGTGTTTTAAATCGCCCCAGATTGTTTCCCTCTGTTACTCACCATTTCTTCCAGAATAAAAATAATAATAAAAAGACTGAATAACAAAGTCAAGGTTAATTATTAGAATAATTAATTTATTGTAGAAAAGTAGGAATTTGCTTTCAAGCATAGTCACAGAAATCAACACAGATGATTGGGTTTTAATTATGTAGCAGCATCTCCTATTAAATTGAATAGGTACATAACACCCATGCATATCAAATCAGAACATAAATAGTCATGTTGAACAGCTATGCAACTTATTTAATAATTAACTTTAATTAAATTGCACGAACCATAGCTATTATTCTTGTGTTTTATATGTTTATATGTCAGGTCTACTCAATTAGAGGAACTAAAAACTGGCTTTCAAAACAAAACATAAAAATAACATAAAGATATAATTATGTATGTTTCAACTTTCCAATAGCATCTATTGCTTTGAAAGTAGAACTCATTTAGTAAAAAAATGGTATTCTTAAAAGCAAAAAAAAAAAAATGTAAAATCTTCTATGCAGGCAACAACTTAAGGTCATTACTCAACATCTGCTTCAGTTCTCTCACAATTTACATTATGTTCCTATAGGATTACACAGAAGTTTGTGGTAAATAGGTTAAAATTAGCTTTGCTACTTAAAAAAAAGGTTAATTGGCATCAGATTTGCTCCTTTCTTATACTAATATCCCATTTAACCCCTTCTAAATAAATAAAATATTTGAAAAAACAAACATTTTGTCAGAATAGGGTAAAAATTGTTAGAACATTAGAACAATTTAAGTGCAAGAAACATGCTGAATTTCATAGAAATCAAGGGGATTTGAACAATGCAGATTATAGTGTTGTTTGATTTGTGAAAGGATGCAATAACACGAACAAGAACAGAGACATTTAATAGTGAGATGTACACAAATAAAATAAAAAAAATAAAAAATAAAAAATAAAAAATAAAAAAATAAAAAAAACATTTGCTGTAAAACTGGATATTACAGTGGAAATAATGTATGAAAAATTCTGAACTGCCCAGTTTATGAGGTTTTGTGGAAAGAGGAGAGAGTGGCCAAAAGTAATGATGCCCTTTGTGAAAAAGTTGGAAGTGACTGAGTGATAAAAGCATGCAGACTAACTCCCTTGTCTTTTCCAAAAAGAAAATACAGTTCTTAAACCAATCAAATAAAGACAATGGTTTCAATATTGCTCAATTTCTCAACCAATTTCAAAGAATCATTCTGATTTGAGGGCAGAGCAGTCAGTCACCGAATCTAATCCTTCCATTTTCTCTTCTTTTTATCAAGGCATTTTAATAAATTAGTAACCATCAAGTTCTATCTGTAAGTATATATTTTCATCCTTTTTGTCAGTCAATGCCTTCCTTTCCATTCCAGCACAATAAGCTCTTCAAATTGGAGAATAGCTTTTGAGGAGAACTTGTAAACACATACTTACATAAGCATACTGCCATAGCAATCCAGGCAGGAATATTAAGGCAATTCATTGTGTTTTCTTGAATTACTCAGAATGGAATGTTTGTGGGTTCACCTTTGTCACATGTTCCAAGACTCCAAAACCAAGAAGGGCACACACTGTGATTCTTCCAAGCAAATGTCCTTATTGTTCCTCACCCATAGACAAAATATTGCTAAACAAAAGTATGCTATATGAACTGAGTTGTCTCTTGTTCCTCTGGAATGCACTCCCACTCCCTCCTGGGAACCTGGCTATCACAATATGCATCTTTTGCTCCAGTGAAAAATCACTGGGTGAGCTCTGGATATCAACAAAGCAAAAATGTAGTTTTTGTGCAGGGAGAATGTGGGTGGAATGGAAAATTTACACAAAGATAATGCCCACACAGAGCACTAAAGAAAAGCCACTGCTACTTCTTTTGTAAGGATTAATAAATGTAACATTTTGCTAAAATGCTCTACACCTCATTACATTAACCACAGAAAAATACTTCTATTTCTGGAGTGACCATTATTGCAATATCATGATATTTGAGAACAATTAGATGAAGTAACTGGAATAAAAGTACTTGTTGTCACTTTTACTATTTTCAGATAAGATGTTGAGGTTTTCATATTAAACAAATTCACATACAGCCAATCTAATTTTAGTCCTGTTATAATATTATGCAATATATTTAGGGTATATCTGCTATAGTATGGTAACCATTCATAATTAAACTTAATTACACATAAAAAAGTCAGTTAAACTTATTATTGATATTAAATGCTACCGGTAGGCATAAATAATCCAATTATTAGAACATGAACTGTAAAAAAAAATGAATAATTAAAAACAGAATTCTTTGTAGAAATTCCACCAATTGTAAAAACAAAATGCTTAACCCTTCAATATATTTCTCAGTAACAGCTGCTCATTCTTCACCATGTTGAACTTCATGCTGGCAGCCGTACAATCACAATGAATTCCAGCATTACAGTGGAATCTGTTCTCTGTCTTTCGTGTTCTCTTTTATCAAAATAAGCAACTCATTCCATTATAACGATACTTTTGAAGTGCAATCCATTAAAAAGTTAAGATGACTCACAAATGGAGTATTTTTTATCCTTCCATTAGAGGGCACTATCCTACCATTTCATCATATTTAGCATTTTTAAAAAGGTTCCCCTTTTTCCCCTACTTTAATTTTCATATTTTTCCCCAAATAAGATACAGTAGAGCATATATGTAAGCAGAAATTTAGCACACTTTTGATTAAAGGAATAGAATAATTGATTATGTTTTTTTTAGAATAAACAGCAACTGTGATGCATCTATCTATCTATCTAGCTAGCTATATTATACATTCTATAAAGCAGTGAGACTGTTTGCTCTTGTGTTAACTTACCATATGGATGGGGCTTCTGTGCCACTGATCTCTAAAAAATCATAGCCTTCTTCCAGTTGGAAATCTGTGAAAACCAGAGCGATGGTGTCTCCTGGCTCTGCAAGAATGGTCCATGTGCAGTCTGCATTATTGTTGTATTCTGAAGGAAAGTGAGGACTTGAAATAATTCCACTGGTCCCACGGAGGGTACCTCCACAAGCACCTTCAGCTGGTTTTATTTTATTTTTTTAGGAAAAGGAGGAAGGGGAGAAAGAAGAACACAATAGTTTAGTTATTTATTTTGTTATAATCAGAGATATCTGCAGGTTTCATTAAAAGAATCATGACAATACAGCAACAAGTACCAGTAGGTAGATAGAGGTAGATAGGTAGACAGACAGATGATAGATGATAGAGAAAGATAATGAGAGAAAGATAAAACAGATAGATAGAAAGAGAGAGAGGGAGAGAGAATAGATGATAGAGAAAGAGAACAGATGATTAAAGATAGATAGATAGATAGATAGATAGATAGATAGATAGATAGATAGATAGATAGATGGATGAAGATGGTGGAGAAGATAGATACATTTAGGAAACCAGTAATCTTTTTTTCCTCATTGTTTTTTTTTTTTATCATTCCTTATTAAAAGCAAAAGGCAGATGTGTCATTGTACTGCAAACTCTACTTCTTTCATGGGTATGATTACTCTCTCTTTTGACTTTCTCCACACACAGCCCTTTCTATGACATCATCAAATACAAAGTAAGCAAATATAAAGAAACTCTACATAATCACTTATCTGTGAGAAATATCTGGCATTTTTGAACATCTTTCAGATGTTTGTGCACATATAAGAACATGAAAAATGCTTCAGGATTTTTCTGTAACTCAAGTGAAAACTGAATTCCACAGTGCAACCAAATGGTGAAAAACCCCTATAGGGAAATCAGTAATTGATATGACTGCAATTACTACAAACATATATTTATTTCTTTTTAGGAACCTGGAGGAAGAAGAAGCTGAAACTTTCTTCACAGGAAAGAGGGACTGCTGCTGTGCTGAGAGGAGGAGAAAGGGGAAAGGAGAGGAGAGGAGAGGAGAGGAGAAAGGAGGAGGAAGTTGGAGATTCAAAGGAGAGACTTCTGGGAAAGAAAGAAAAAAATGATGACTGGTCTCCTAAAAATGATCTCTGTTGTTTTGAACTTCAGATTGTTTTGAAGATAGGTTGGCTCCAAAACGGGCTTCAGAGATCATGAAAAAGAGTTCTAGATGGCCCAAAGACCATCAACAGGAGACAACACCAAGGGGCTTTTCTAACCTATGCATATGGCTTCTTCAGAAGCTAAAAGAGTGAAAGATCATGTCCTGCCAGCTTCTGCATAATTATCCCTCTTCCTTAACTCTAAGTAGGAGCCTGGAAAAGCAATCATTACATTTAATCAATGCAGTAGGCTGAATGCTTTACCCAGGAGACAGAGTGTTAACTTTAAAATGCTTGGACAGACACACATGAATCAAGCCTTTGGTTCACTGTTTTATTGCCATTTCATTATCGCTTATCAGAAAAGCCAGAGGGGGTAGGAGAGCAGAGAAAAGGAAGCTGGCTTGTTTAGCTACTATAATAAATACAGCCTGAATTGCTTTGCATTTCTAAAAATGAACCTAGTAACCTGCCTTATTTGTTAATAAAAAGAGGCAAGAAGTGTTCACAAGAAGATTGTGGGTGCTATTCGTGGTATCACTCTAAACCCCCAAAGTCCTTGTGAGACACCCACCCTTGCTTCTGGGTGCAATTCAAGGTATTCATGATCAACTTTGAAGCCCTTCACGGGATGGGCCCAGGTTACTTGAGAGACTCTCTCATCCCACTGAGATTGGCCCATACCACTTGTGCCAGCAGAGGAGGCACCTGTGGGTTCCGTCAGCCTAATTATTCCAGTGGGCAAAGTCCAGGAGGAGGGTCTCTGATGTTCCTCCAGCCCTCTGAAACATCTTGCCCCCCCATGTGAGGTTGGCCCCAACCCTCCTATCTTTTTGTAAGGGCCTAAAGACATGGCTGTGCCAGTTGGCTTAGGGCCCCAGTGGGGGATCAGCACAATGGAAGTGTTGATTGAGTAATAATAGATCCCACGTCTCCCTCACTCTGCCCTCTTCCTCCCCATATGTCCTTGGTCTTAATGTCTGATTTTAATTATTAAAGTTTTAACTGTATATGCAACTGTACGCCACCCAGAGTTACCCTATGGTAAGGTAGATGGCAAATAAATAAAAAAAGAAAGAAAGAAAGATACATGTTGTGAACTGCATTTGGAATATAATTACAATAGGCATTCCCTTGGCTACCCTCCCCCCCCCACCCAGAGGTTAGAGACAGTTCTAAACTCAATAAGGTAAAGGTCCCCCTCGCACCGTATACGTGCTAGTCATTTCTGGCTCTAGGGGGCGGTGTTCAACTCAGTTTCAAAACCGAAGAGCCAGCGCTGTCTGAAGATGTTTCTGTGTCATGTGGCCTGCATGCTGAAAGCGCACAGGACGCTGTTACCTTCCCATCAAAGGGCTATTTTTCTACTTGCATTTGTATATGTTTTTGAACTGCTAGGTTGGTAGAAGCTCGGACAAGTAATGGGAGCTCACTCCATTCCAGGATGCTAGGGATTCGAACTGCTGAACTGCCGACCTTTCTGATCAACAAGCTCAGCATCTTATCCACTGAGCCACCTACTAAACTCAATTAAAAAAAGACTCAAATTTCATATGTAGAAAAACCTGTATTTGGTCTTACTGACCATTAAAAAAATAATCACATGAATGAACAAATATTTTTGAAGGTATATAGGAGCAAAACCAAATTAGAAGATGGAGGAGAGAATTTATGGAACAAGGAATCATCCCAGAACAGAACATGGCTGAGGGATCTGACCTCTCCTATGTTACTTGGATGACATTGAATAGGCTGAGAGTGGGACTGCCTAAGTGTACTATGCTCAAGTGGGGGTTGATGGTGGATAACAACACACTGTGTGATTATGGAGAGATGGAGAATCTGGCCCATTGGTTGGTGTGTCAATTACTACCAGTAGAATGCACCAAAAGTGATCTCTTTTTGGCCAACGAAAAAACCAAAATGGTGGCCTCATTTTAGCAGTTTAAGGTTTCACCTGGACACAATTTTTTTAAACAAACAGGCAATTTTACAAATCATGAGTAATTCAGTTGCTATGTGAAGATCGTAGTCCAAAAAGAACTACTAGAGATTTCATTTAGATTCATAGAAGTGTCAAAGGCTGAGGATTGTGTAGCTGGAAAGATAAGGGAAAGAAAAATGACACAAAAGCTGGTAGCACTAAGGGAAGGTGAATGACACAGATTCCATGAATGTACCTTAAGTGCTGTTCTGGGGCAAATAGAGAAAGTCAGAATCTATAATAGGAATTTCCTAGCTTCCTTTCGATTGTATTAATTAAGGCAGAATTGCTTTGAAATGCTTTGCCCAGATGTTTCTTCACCTGGGCTGAGTTGCCATTTAAGAGATAATTTGTCCCCTGGTGCAGCCACTGCTCACCTAGATACACCACAATCTCTCATCATGGGTTAGGAATAGGTAAATTTGGGACAGAGGGGTTAATCAGAATAATTTGTAGTTATTCCAAGTTGAAATATTTGAGTGGTTTCTACATGCTGTAAAATGAATACAGTAGATTTGATGTTGACAGATTGGGGTGCCTGCTGTTACAAAATGGCTGTAAAATGGTAGAATGTGTGTTTTAATAAAATGATTGCCTTCGAGTTTTAACCACACATAAAATATCCATTTACTAGCTTCCTATCATTTGGGTTACTTTTGTCATCCCCCCCCCCCAATGGACAATAGGACAGTTTTATAAACATAGCATTAGACTGTATCTTCCCAGCAATTTTATTTTCTAGGAATGTTTATGAACCTTATGGGAACTCAAAGTCACTATTGGAAATAAATATGGTGCCTGGGAATAGTGCTTTGCACATGTTAGCTTGTACTTTTTAAAAATAATAATAATAATCTTTTTGAAAAATTAGATAGCTGAGGCTTAGGCTCTGATGTCTACCAAGTAATGTGGATTAATAGAAATAAATACAGCTATAATTGCTTTAGCTAAAAATATAGCTATATAAGCAGAAAAAATAGATATGTTTGAGAAAGCAGATTTATATAAAGGCCATTACAAAGTTTACACAGCTTAAGTGTGCAGATTAAAGTTTAGCATTTTAGCTAACAAGAATCATATGCAGTTGCAAAACAGCACATAAAAATGTGGAACAGCAAACTTAGCACTAGGCTTAATACAGGCAACTGAAAGCCTTAAGAGAATAATGATCATGTGGGGAGCAAATAATATGTATGTGAAACCTTTCCCCCCATTTCTGCTTTTGAGTGGTTTGATTTAAAAAAAAAAAAAAGCTGCATGAGCTAAAATTAAAACAAAAAGACTAAATAATGTTTCTGCATTAATGGGACCAATGTATGTTAGAGATCTCATCAACTCTTCTTTCATTAGATCATCTCTTTTCATGTTATGTACAGATGAGTCTGCCTGTCTAGCCAGCTATCTAGTAATCATCTACTATATATATCTATGCACTCTCTGTACATAATCTGCATATACATATACAGACATATATCAGTCTACCAAACTTGACAGAGTCTCTGGCTCAAAGATCCTTTCAGTTAATGAAGATGTGTCAAATATAAAACAATTAAGGGATTAGATTTGAGTGCCAAAAACAAGTACTGTGGGTGCTTGTGATCAAAGTTGTGTCAGAGAAATCAATTTCTGCAAGCACGATTTGAAAGAAGAGAGAGTACGTTGCCTTGTATAAACAGAAAGCACATCTTGGACACAAAAATCCCCCAAAAGGTCTGGGAAAGATGGTTACAGAAGAAAGAGTAACAGATACATCAAATGACTTAAAGGCTCAAAACAGTTGCAATTCAGCTGCACTAAAGCACCAAGTGGCTGTCTTTCTCCAGGTTCAGTTTAGCTTTGTCTTGGCTTTCTGCTCCAGAGATATTAGATCAAAAGCAACTAGAACAGGGCTGTCAAATTCCCAGCCGGGATGCATCACATGCTGGCCACACCCATGCCCAGTTTAGCGAAGGGGGAAAAAATCTCGATATGTCACCCTATGCCACTATGACAATGTGAATTTGACACCCATGAAATAGAAATTCCTTTTCTTTAGAAAACTATTTGGGAATCCTAATGCTGATTTCTATTGGCTGAAAATTGGCATGTGACATCAACAATACAGATGGTCCTCATCTGCAACCACAACTGGGACTGGCAACTTGGTCACTAAGTGATGGTTGCTAAGTGTAAAATCATATGGCTACAACTAGACTTAGGATTTTACTTCAGTTTTTATTTTCCTCCACTCGCCAGCCCTTTGGAATGCTCTGGGATAATTAGGAAGAAGGAAAATGAATGTTTGTATTTATATTCATTGAAGAGGAGTAGATTACAAGAGACTAATTGGGCACAAAGTAGGGAATGCACATTGAAAGGAATAATCTAATATCAGTTGTTTGGGTAATATGCTTGCCCAAACATACTAGGCTAGTAGCTAATCCTAGCACATTTTTTTTCAATCTACATTTCTTATTTTGTGTCTGTTTACTCTTTCATATCCCTTTCTCTCCAATCTTTCTGCTCTGCTAGAGGAAGGGAAAAAAACAGGTCAGACACACAAAGGATTGTATAAACAAGCAATCTCTTCCTCAGCTGCTTTTCTCTTCAGCACAAGGTTCTCCCAAAAGGTGCTAACCACAAGTTAACAAACCTAACTGTAACCTTAGTCAGGCAGCAGCTGCTGCCCATAACTGACAAGACTTTAATCACTTTCACACCTGCAGCTTTTGTTTAGTTCCTATGTGGCTCAGGGCTTGGAGATGTGAATGTGCTAGGCAAACAGCTGGAGCTAGCACATTACTTGCCATGTGTAATCCTCATAGGTTCAAACGACCCATTCCATGTAGTATAACTATTAAACTATTGAACTAGGCTCAAGTTTATGTCTGGCTTTACTCATAGAAATTCACTAAGGAATTTTGAACCATTCTCTCTCTCCCTTCCGTCTCCCCAATCTACCTATCTCAGAGGGTTCTTGTTATAGCAAAATATTGAAGGCAAGAGTACTAGATGCCTTAATCCTAAATATAACAAATAAATTATGGATCCTGAACAATGATGAAAATGATGAAGATGCAGACAACTAAATGCAGATAAATGTGAACAGCTCAACTGGAACTGCTGCAGTTGGTGATGGTGAGGAAGAAAGTATGTTTTTATGTTTCCAGAAGGAAGCTTTTTCTTAGGCTATATTCTGCAGCTTTCCTTCCCATTATCTTCCCAGCAGGAGGAATATATGGTCAGTTCCCTGTCTTGCTGAAGGATTTTCCCTCACTGAGCTGCCATCAGTTCTTCAGTGTCCATCAACTGCTTTTTGCACTTCATCAGTTGACAGGTACTGGTAGTCAGGAACAGCACATAATAGTGGCATGGAAAGGGGTTTGTGATGAAGTGGTCGGAATCACTTTGCCACATTACCACCACTGGTCGACAGATGGAAACAACTGAGTGATAGGAGTTGGGAGGGCTACATGTTATAGTAGGTGGTTCCTCTTCACCACATCACCCACCTGCTATTCACCATTTGTTAGACCATAGATAATAGTGGATGGGTGGTAACATGTGGGGGTATGCACAGTTATCCCCATGAGCTGCTATTTGAGTCCCTTTGGAACAAGAATGATATTTTTCTAAAATAATAATACAACCATGTTCAGAATTAGTTTGTAATAACTGAGCAGGGGAGGTTGTTTGGTTCTTTGTTTGTCATGTCAAATTGCAGTCCTTCCCTGTAAATGCTTGACACATCTTAGTTAACCTCATTTTAAACACACACACAACTTGCACACATCCAGTCTAGCCACCTGTCAGCCCAGCTGAGTTCTTCATATTAATCTCCTCCAACCCAAACCTTCTCCACATTAAGGAGAGCAACTGGTAGATGATTTCTTGCCAGATGGTTGCATTTAAAAGGACAGAAGGGAATTCACCGGTTCCTTTTTTAAATATGTCCTGCACATAATATGCTGTATAAAGACAGCAAGGACCATTTTGTGGTCCTGTGCCTGTGGCAGATAGAGACTGAAGTGGAAGAAGCACTTTTTACTTCAAAATCGTTTTGTGATGACTTAAGGGTTGGTGGAAAAGATTTTAAGTCAAAGGGGTTTGCTATCCATACTGTTTTTAGTTAGCAAAACATCTGATAATTGTAATATGTAACCTTTGATTGAAGTGATTTATAAAAACGCTGAAGATCACTGGGTCTAGAACAGAATCCTACTGTTAATGTACTACTTAATGCTTCTTTGCAACTTGCTTTGAAGACATTTGGTGAGTACATTTTTCAACCGCATCTATATGTAAGCAATAGTAGCATTCTCCAACTCAAGTTTTGCCATTTTCTTTACCAGAATCTTATGAGAGACTCTACAGAATGGTTTGGTGAAATCATGGTATATGTCCTCTATGCTTCTGTGGCCAACTAAGTTAATCATCCTATCAAAGAGAGAGAGAGAGAGATTGAAAGAGATCGAGTAGTTGACATTATTTATTCTTGATAAATCCATACTTGTTCCTGCACAGCAATATATTATTGCCTGAAGGCTCACAAACCACCTGCCTAATATCAATATCAAGCTGACTTGCCTGAGCTTGCCTGGCCCTGCTTTTCTCCCTTTTTAATAGTAGCAACAACATTTCTCCTTCATAAATCCTCAGAGTGCACCTGTCCACCTTGATTGCTTAACAGTCATATAAATGGACTCAGAAATCACATCTAGAAGTTCCTTTGGGACTCTCAGTTGTCAGTGGCCTTGTCCTGTGATTTAAACTCCTTCCTGGCAACCAGGTCCTCCCTAACCATCTGTTCACTTATCTTGATCTGCCATTGTCTCAATTTTTTTCCAATTGTTCTCCTCAATTTCATTTCAACATAGTTCTTTTCTGGGGAGAAGATCAAGGAAAGGGTCTTCTGGAATTCTCTTCTTCCTTTCTAATGTCCTATGTCTTCTCAGCACAGTAGGCCAAATCCTTTTCTTTTCTTGCTTTTCCTAATGATATGGCCCTCATATCATTATGAGGCCTTGTTTTTTTATCTTCCTTTCAGGATAAGTAAAGAAAGGGGGTAAAAACAAGGTTTCTCAATCTTGACAACTTTAAGAGCTGTGGGCTTCCCACGTCATTGTAGTTTTGCTTTTAAAGTTGTAGCAACATTTCGGCAGAATCTCATGGATCTTTGGTTATTCGGGTTTTCTCCCACGTAAGATTGGAAGTATCTAAGCAACGTTTCGATGAAGTCTCATTCATCATCTTATCATTCATCATCATATATATGACAGCATGTCTGCTGGCTGAGGAATTCTGGGAGTTGAAGTCCACACCTCTTAAAGTTGTCAAGATTGAGAAACACTAATTTAAAATGTCCACAACTAAGGACACTCACAATGTACCATCTGTATTGTGTGGTGCTGTCTTTTACTGTTCCATTGACAAGGATAATTCAGGTGGAAAATATGCTTTTTAAATTTCAGATACTACCATTGATTTTACCTTCTGCTTCAGCAAAGAAAATACATTCATAAATGACATGCAGTATTTCACCACACAAAACTAATGCAGAGCTAATTGATTTCCAGTGGGATTAACATGAATATTAGATTTGGACTAAATCGTAGATGACCTTGGAAGTGGGAGGAAAAAGATTTTCTAACATGTTCACTTATTTACTGCTTTAGTGCTACCAATCTTAAAAAGCACAGAAAATACAAGCGGTAAAGCAAACCATATATACCATGCAGCAGTTTTGAGGACTAATGGGCTTCAAGTGCTTCAGATTAATTTTACCCCTTCAATTTTCTGAGTTTTTTTTTCCCCCCAGGATGCTCTCAATAATTTTGTCCCATTTTGTTACTGCATTGATTTGCTATTCACATACTCTCAAAATGCCTCTCCATACTGATTTCATTCATCTTTAAATGTGCTATTTTTCTCGAATTATTTAGTGATGGGTGAACATTACTGCTATTTCAACATTTTAATCCACTTCAAGTATGATTTGATCCCTAAATGTTTTTTTTTTTAAGTAAATTGAAGAGGATTGTCCTATTCAACCACCCCTTTCTTTAATTTCTAAATGCTTTAGGTTGTGCATCGGTGACTTAAGCTCTGGCTACTGTTAAATTTATTTTCTGACTGTCTCTGGAAAAAAGACATTAGTCTTTGGTGGCAAGAGTGGGAGAAACTGAACAGGGTTTAAGATTCCAGAATCCACATATATGCAGGACTTTTTGCATGGTAAACTACAGATAGTCCTTGACTTACAACAGTTTGCTTAGTGACTGTTCAAAATTACCATTGAGGTGCTTGGAAACTGGCTCATATCTATGACAGTTGCAGTGTCGTGGAGTCTTGTGATCACTTTTGAGAGCTTCTGACAAGCAAAGTAATGGAGAAGCCAGATTCACTCAACAATCGTGATTTAACATCTGCAATGATTCACTTAACAACTGTGGAAAGGAAGGTTGTAAAAAGGGACAAACTCACCGAACAAATGTATCATTTAGCAACTCACCTTACAAATGTATCATTTAGCAACTTAAAATTCGGACTCAATTGTGGTCATAAATCAAGGACCACCTATATTGTCCTATATACTGTATTTCCCCCCTTATGGCTGAATGGCTTTACTTTAGTTTTGGAGGTTTTGAAAGATGAGTTAGTTATTGCACTTTCCCCCTATGTACTTTATACTATACTAAAGATGCATCTTTTGAATTTGATAGTAGGTTTAAGGTCCTGAAGAAGGAACACCAGAGTTTTATGTGCCGAAACCAGACAATGCAGAAAAAGAATGAGTTATGTGTTTTATCCCTGCTAGCAAAATACAAATTACTTTTCATGGTTCATTTGGAACCTTTTGACTTAAGAACAAGAGGTACCATTGAGAAGCTGCCTAAGCAAATATTATAACAGGTGGAATTGGGTGGAAACAATCAGTTGTTGAGAGATGCATTGTTCGTCAAGGACATTTGTATCTAGTGGTTAGGGAAGTGTGTCTATTCAGAGTCTGCTTGGAGTCTTATTCCCATAAAAGTGAAGGAGAGGGCAAAGCATAGCTAAGTGGATCTGGCTGTGTAGAGACATCACAGCAGGTAAGCTGCAGAAAAAAAAGCTTCACAGATTATACTCCAATATCTTGCCTTTCTGAGATATAGATGGTAATTGAAAATTCTTTTATTATCACCTTAAATTGAAGGTTTTTTTTTTTTAAAAAAAAATAAAGCTATTGGCTTTACATGCTTTGTGCAGCAACAGTATATCAATACAGTTGAAATAGAATTTTTCAAATATATCATGAGCCTTCAGCTCACCCATTACAGAAATAATGCAACCTTTAGAAGATCTCACATCATCATACCCTCCTGAATTCTGCCCAGACAGGCAGACATTCAACCAAAAAAATAATAATAATTCCCACAAGACAGAAAGCAAAAAACATGCTACGTGCCATCACCTGAAGTGGAATTTATTGGCCTAATCCAGCATCCTAATCCTGTAAACAAAACAGTAGTCATTCTTTAAAAGATGATTGAGCATACCCTTGCCTTTTCACTGCTTGGGTGGTGCTTTTCCAACTTTGGTTGAAGGTTAGAAGAATGCAGGAAATTCTCAACGAAATGTATAGCTAGCTATGAGAAATCTATGAGAGTCAGCATGAGAAAAAAAAATATGGTGTACTCTACAGAACCTTTGAATTTGAAGAACAGGTAAATCTTGGCCACATTGGGAAAGCTGGTTGAGATGACATATTCCAGTTTGGATGGTGGCACAAAGGGTACCCCCCAGCCCCCCCCCAAAAAAAAAATTGTTCACATAGACTTTCTCTCCTCTGAATAAGCCAAACACCCTTATGCCAACATTATCGATATATTGCCCTTTGTCTTGTGGGAACTTTAATTGAACGTCTGCCTGTTTGGGCAGAAACCAAGAGAGTACAGGAAAGGAGAGGTCTTTGCAAACATATACTTTCTTTCTGAAATGAGTGAGCTGAAGTTACATCCTTTGCTTCTGCATCTATTGTTGGAGCATATATTTGGATAATCATCGTATTAAAAAGATTGTGCACAAAGTGTTCTGTCCTTAATTAACATACTCGAGATCCCCGCGCTTTGGCCAATCAAAGCACGGGGCTCTCCGATTGGTCAGGCAAGCCGCGCCGATTGGCTCACTAGGAATCTCCCGCGATTGGTCCATTCGGATCGCGGGAGATTCAAAGTGGTGCCATTGGCCGCGGCCGCCGCGGCGAAAGAAATAAAAGCCGCGGGCTTTTTTCCTTTCGCCAGTTCGGTTCCAACTTGCCAATAAAGAGCTTTGCAGTAAAGTCACCGACTCCTGGCATCATTTCGCGGACACAACACTGGCGACGAAGGTGGGATCCAGACCCTGAACCGAACCACGTGTCCGACGGAAGCCAGACGAACCACCGCGATGGCGAAAATCGCACCACCCACACCCTTCAACCCCACCACCGAGGACTGGGAATCGTTCTCCGACCGATTCCGCATGTACCTCAAGTGCAGCGGCCTGAAGGACGCCACCGGCCCAATGAAACGCGCCGTCTTCCTGACCCACTGCGGGACCGAGGTCTTCCAGATGGCAAAGGCGTTTGCCAAACCCGCCGATGCGACTGCGATGGACTGGGACGTCCTCGAACCCATACTTCGGCGACACTACGCTCCAGAGGTACCCATCCTGATCCGGCGCAACGAGTTCTACCGGCGGGACCAGAGGTCGGGTGAGAGCTTCAGCGACTTCGACGCCGAGCTGCGGCGTTTAGGGGGGCTCTGCGAGTTCGACAACCTAAACGACGCCCTGCGAGACCGAATCGTGCTCGGTTTGTGGGACCCCGTCCTCCAGAGCCGGCTGATGGCCAAGGGCAACATCAGCCTAGCAGACACCCTCACTGCAGCCGCAGCCGCCGAAGCAACCCGAACTTCCGCCGACCACATGCGCAGACCGAACACTGGGGACTGCAGCAGAAACAACAACCCTGCGAGGTCGACCGAGCCCAAACCCGAGACGACCACCCACCAGGGCGATTTCCACTCGTCATCGGGCACTTCCGATGACGAGGAGGACATCCATCGACTCCAGACAGTCTGCGACCCACGAAGCCGGCGAGGTCGTAAGTCGAGGACCAACTGTGCCGGTTGCGGCGGCGACCACCCCAGGTCGGAATGCCGGTTTTTCGAATCGATCTGCCGGCATTGCGACAAGAAGGGACACATCGCCCGTGTCTGCCGCCTGAAGAAAAATCGCAGCCCGGCACGATGGGACCAGAACAACCGGAGGAGAGAAAGCACACCACCCCGGACCAGAGATCGCACCTTGGACAGCCGATGGGACTGGAACGGGCGATCCTCACGAGGCGGCGACAACCGGCGGAGAGAGGAGACCCACCAGACGGTCACCATCGGCCACACCATCACCAACGACGCCCGGAAGGTCCACGTGGAGGTAGGCATCGAGGGCCAGCCATGCAAAATGGAGGTGGACTCCGGGTCCTACCTCTCCATAATTGCATGGCATGAAATAAAGCGCTTGGTGCCTACCCTCCAAAGGAGGAACCTAGACAGCCAGAGGTCATTGTAAAGGAGTACCAGGGAAACCGCATCCCGGTAGTCGGAACCAAACACTTCAACATCATGTGTAAGGGGCACACCGAACGACTTCCCCTAACAATCATCGACCGCGACCGCCCAAGCCTACTGGGACTGCAATGGTTCGCCCCGCTCAACATTGCACTCACGGGAGTCGACCACGTCACCGACGACAGCTGGGAGCAGCAACTGGTCCGGGACTTCCAAGAGGTCTTCGACGGAAACCTAGGCAAGTACCGAGGGCCCCTTATATCTTTCGACCTAGACCCTAACGTCCCCCCAAAACACCTGAAACCAAGGCGGGTGCCATTCGCACTGAAACCCAAGATAGACGAGCAAATTGACAAGCTCGTCAAACAAGGGGTTCTACAGCCCATAGACCACGCCCGGTGGGAGACCCCCATAGTCACCCCAATCAAGCCCGATGGGTCGGTGAGGATCTGTGGGGACTATAAGGCCACCTAAATGGCGCGCTGCAACAAAGCGCCTACCCCGTCCCAGTAGTGCAACACCTACTGCACTCACTGGGAGGGGGCAAGGTTTTCGCCAAGCTCGACCTCGCCCAGGCATACCAACAGTTGCCGGTCGACGAGCAAATGGCAGAAGCGCAGACCATAGTCACCCACCAGGGGGCATTCAAATGCAACTGACTCCAATTCGGAGTCAGCGTGGCACCGGGCATATTCCAAAGCCTAATGGAGAGACTATTGCAAGGTATGAAGGGGATGGTACCTTACTTTGACGACGTCCTAGTGTTGGCAGCCAACCAAGCCGAACTAGAGGGTCGACTAAGGGAGGTCCTAACCAAATTTAAAGAGACCGGACTAAAAGTCAAGAGGGAGAAATGCCAACTATGCACGGAACGAGTAGAATTCCTGGGCTACCTCCTAGACCGTCACGGCATTCACCCCACAAACAAAAAAATCAAGGCCATCAAAGAAGCCCCCACACCCAAGTCAAAGACTGAGCTACAGGCGTTCTTGGGGTTACTGAACTTTTACAATGTTTTCCTACCCCAAAAGGTGACGGCGGCGGAG
The DNA here is from genome assembly GCA_033807585.1 of Hydrophis major. Lineage (NCBI taxonomy): Eukaryota > Metazoa > Chordata > Lepidosauria > Squamata > Elapidae > Hydrophis > Hydrophis major. The sequence continues at coordinate 270,707,718 of CM066328.1, forward strand.
CCCTTGCATAGGATCCTGGACAAAGCGGCGACCTAGACTTGGGGGAAACGCGAGCAAGCCGCCTTCCAAAGAACGAAGGACCTCCTCACCTCCGACGCCGTCCTTATACAATTCAACGAGACCCTACCTCTGGCCGTCACATGCGACGCATCACCCTTCGGCGTCGGCGCTGTCCTCAGCCATACCCTTCCCGACAGAAAAGAAGCGCCCATCGCATTCTTTTCAAGGACCCTCACCAAACCGGAGCGGAACTATAGCCAACTGGACAAAGAGGCCCTGGCTATCGTTGCCGCCGTAAAACGATTCCACGAATACCTCTACGGCCGGACTTTCACCATCATAACGGATCACAAGCCGCTGCTGGGAATCCTTGCAGGAAACCGGGCCACCCCGAACATTCTGTCTCCCTGAATGACAAGGTGGTCCGAGTTCCTGGCAGCCTACAACTACGAACTCATACACAGACCGGGTAAGACGATCTCCCATGCAGACGCCTTAAGCCGCTCGCCGCTACCGGAACCCGACACCGACCCAGCACCCACGACGACCACCCTCAGCATAGAGACTCTACCCAACCTGCCCATAACCGCGTCAGACATTGCCCGAGAGACTAATAAAGACAAACGTCTGGCGCGGGTGTTGCATTGGGTAGAGAAAGGGTGGCCGGAAAGGGACAACGAGTCCGTCAAAACGTTCCGAAACCGCCAAACGGAACTCTCCTTATTAAAAGGGTGCATACTATGGGGGGATAGGGTGGTCATTCCGGAAAAGCTACAGGGGAAGGTTTTGGAACTGCTACACGAGGGGCACCCTGGCATCGTTAGGACTAAAGCCCTGGCCAGAAGTTACGCTTGGTGGCCAGGGATGGACAAACAAATAGAGGCCTGGGTAGCTAGGTGCCAACAATGCCAGGAAACTAGACCAAGCCCACCCACAGCACCCATCCTAGAGTGGGAAACCCCAAGGGGACCATGGTCTAGGATCCATATAGACTTCGCCGGGCCCACAAAAGGACACACCTTCCTCATAACAGTTGACGCTTACTCCAACTGGCTGGAGGTAAGCAACATGAAGATGACAACCATGGAGGCCGTGATCAAGGAACTCTGCAAACTCTTTGCAACACACCGCCTCCCAGACGTCATCGTCTCTGACAACGGGCCCCAGTTCACCTCGCTGGAATTCGAAAAATTCCTAGCGGAAAGGGGCATCCGCCACGCGCTGACAGCACCGGCGCACCTGGCGGCGAACGGTAGGGCGGAATGGATGGTCCAATTCACTAAAAAGACCATCCGGAAAATAGACCACGGGGAGATCCAGGAGAAAATAAACAAACTACTCTTCACCCAACACATAACCCCAAATACCACAACCAATAAAAGCCCAGCCGAACTATTAATGGGCAGAAAGCTCAGGTCCCCACTCGACAGGTTACACCCCACGTATAACCCGGAGAGACCCCCAGACTCAAACACCAAACACCGAACCTTCGCACCCGGCGACCCCGTATACGCAAAGAACCTGACGGGAGACCCACTATGGATTCCAGCCTTCATCACACAAGCAACAGGCCCACACTCGTACTGGCTACAAACAGCAGACGGACGAGCGTGGAAATGCCACATCGACCAATTAAGGTCGAGGACTACCAACCAACAAACCACCGGCACACAAACAGGCGAAACCAACCCCCACAACACAAACCAAGGGGGGAGGGAATACCCAGGGGACCAAAACCAAAGAAGAATAAACCAGCAGTACTCACCGGAAAGCAGCCATCACGACCCCTCGCCAGGAAGGAACAGCCAGGTCAGCTCGACCGACCCGGAAAGACCGAGCGGGAGTGGCGAAACCCGCACTCAACCAACCCGGAAGGCCCAGGAGAGAGCTATGGAGAAAGGACCGGCCCAATCGACCAGCCGGTTCCCACGACGGCAGCAGGAGCAGCAGAGATCCCGACCGAACCGGCCGGGATCCAGCCTACAACTGAGTTGTGCAGATCAAGTAGGACCAGACGGAGCCCCGCCTACCTACGTGACTACGTAACGTAAGGACTGAACCAAGAGGGGAGGGGTGTTCTGTCCTTAATTAACATACTTGAGATCCCCACGCTTTGATTGGCCAAAGCGCGGGGCTCTCCAATTGGTCAGGCGAGCCGCGCCGATTGGCTCACTAGGAATCTCCCGCGATTGGTCCATTCGGATCGTGGGAGATTCAAAGCGGTGCCATTGGCCGCGGCCGCCGCGGCGAAAGGAATAAAAGCCACGGGCTTTTATTCCTTTCGCCAGTTCGGTTCCAACTTGCCAATAAAGAGCTTTGCACTAAAGTCACCGACTCCTGGCATCATTTCGCGGACACAACACAAAGCACCTCCTTCTTTTGTCAGTATCAGCCAAACCAGTTAGATCTATTGAGATAATTGCTTTTAAACCCTATACCTTGTGGAATTTGGGGTATTAAGGTGAGGAGAGGCTGTTTTTGTGTCATGCAAAAAGCCTCCCTATGAAGATCAGGCTGTCTCCCCTCTTTGCTAGTCTTTTAGAAGTTCTTGAAAGCTAAGATATTTTGGAGACTCTTTTCCTGATTTGATGTTGCTATCTTTCTTTCTTGTTTCTTTTTCTCTGAAATTGTTATGCTGTTCTTATGTTTTATCTTTAACACTGTGTATTTTAAGTCATATACAATATTTTCTGTGTTACAAAGTTTGTTTTAATTGCACCAACCTAGATATATCTTGAATAAATATATAAAGAAAATTAATCACTGGTTTGTATCGAACCTTTGCTATAGCCTTCCTAGCTAGGAAAGTTAATATTATTCTTTCTTTGCTTTTCAGGTTCTGGTTGTAAATAGTATGAGTTTCTGACTGCAAGTATCCTGTTTAGATTCAACAACACCTAAGATGCCAATCTATAGTCAATTTATTTTATTTTTCATTGAATTGTGCTTTCCTATTCATGCCTCATATATTCCATGTTTCCATTGTAATTTTGTCTTTTCAGCTTTGGATAGATTTTTCTTGCATGAAAACATCAGCAACTAGATATCTTTAATCTATTTCAGAAATACTGAACAGTACTGAACTATCCAGAGCAATTCTCCAGTAGCAGGTTAAATGACATTCCAACTGAGGAGACCATCATGTGGCACTATCTCTTCCACCATTTTATATTTTCTGTTTGCAAGAGTAGTTTACCATTATTATTTCCTGTACAGTGTGAAATGATGATTTTGCCACTAAAGTGATCCTCCTCCCACAGCTTCTTACTGTCCATTATAAATGCCTGCTTGTTTTAGCAGTAGCACTTAGACTTATATATCAATTCATAGTACTTTTACAGCCCTAAGTGGTTTACAGAGTCAGGATATTACTCCCAACAATCTGGCTCCTCATTTTACCAACCTCGAATAGATGGAAGGCTGAGAACCTTGATCAGGATTGAACTGCTGGCAATGGACAAAGTCATCCTGCAATACATGGCTCATAGCTTTAGCTGGGAGAGTGGGATGACCTCCAGCTCTAAGATGGCCCTGCTATTGATAAACAGTCTTCGCATTTGCTCCCAATGTTCTTCACACATCCCTTCCAGGAATACACTATTTATGAAGCATCACAGCAGTGCCTGAGGTAAAAGACTGAGCCTTTGTATATAAAATAGAGCTTCTTACAAGAATGGGTGTTTATTTACTTATTCAAGTAGCAATCACAGATGTAAACCTGCATTTATTGTGCAGTCTGGGTTTAAACAAATCAATAGATGGAACAGGGTGAGCAATTAGGCAGTCATTTTTATTTTACTGGGAACCAGACATTGTTCCATTCCATTTCCATGCCCAGCAACAGACCAAATTTAATAAATGGTTTAAGATTCCTTTTACTTCATTATACCATTGTGTAACTGATAAAAACACCATTATATTTTAAACATTATAGACTACAGAATCAATAATTAGATAGACCTGTTGTTTCTTCCAATCCTGTCACTCTGTTCTTTGAAGATTTTATTTTTCTTTACCACTCCTAGCTAGCAATAGAAAAGATGCAATTAAAAACTTGAGTGTCATATTAGAAAGCTCTGCCAAGAGGTTTCCGGTTCCGCGTGGCTTCGGGGCAGCAGGAATTCGCGACAGCTCGCGATTCCTGCTGTGCTAGCCGTCGAGGTACCCTCGATCCAGATGGGTCAGGGGGATATGGCTGCCCTGTAGGGACAGCTGAAGAGAGAGGGGAGTCGGATAGGGAGGTGGGGGTGTTGCAGACCCCCCCCTTCTCCGTGAAAACCCCTTTTTCCCAAGGCGGTGGAGCGGCGGTCAGCAATGGCCACCACGAAGAAGCCAGCAACCGGGTAAGATTGTGCTGGAGGAAGTGTGAAGAGTGAAAGTTTTGTCTGAGCCGGGTCAAGTAACATCTTTTAAATTGCCTGGAATTGAGCTGTTTGAATTGCTGGAGGATACATTGTATCCCTAAGAAGAGCAAAAAGCGGCAGAGAAGCTGTTAAAGGGAACTTTTTTTTTTTTTCTTTACTCTCCCACCCCATGGAAACAGCAGAAATATTTGGATATATTGGACATTGAAAGTGAATTGTTTTGAGAGTTGAAGCTAAGGGACAAAAGGATTATTGGACATTGAAAAATTTAAGAAATTGGAAAACCCTTGTTGGGAGGTATGGATTTCTGATTATTTAAAATTGACATTGCAAGTGGGAAGGGAGAGGAAAAAAAAATTGGAGCAGAAGCTGAAAAAGGAGGAGATTGCCTAGAATCCCAAAGGAAGATATATGGTAATTGGACCTCTTTGATTAAAAATTAACCCCAGAAGAGAAAGAGAAGAAGGAAGAAAAGTATTAACTTTTGGAACTTTTTTTTAATTGTTTTTGATTGTCTTTGATTAAAAATACTTGTGGTTGTTTTGGAAAAAGTTTCCCTTTTCATAATGGCATCGTTTGTGGATGAACTAGAGATTGAATATCAAAAATATAAAAAAGAAGATACTTTGGGCACTTTGTTTCAATTCTTAGAAATGGCGTTATGTTCTGTTGAAAAGTTGATTACGCAGCAGAAGGACTGGGACAAGGAAGAAGAGGAAGAAGAAGCCATCTTTGATAAACAATGGGTCCCTTCCGGAGAGGAGGAGAAAAAGGATAAGAAAAAGGGGATTTTAAGAATTATAAAAACAACCAATAGAGAGAAAAATGAGCGAAAAGGTGGAGGCAAGGTTAGAAAGCAAAGGAAAAGGAGCAAGAAAAGCGAGGAGAAAAAACAAAGGGGTAAAAAGGGCAAGGAGAAGAATAAGCAAGAGAGAAAGGGGGGGGAGGAGAAGCCTTAATGGGGGGAAGCAAGACCTAAAGAAAAAAAGTTTATTTAGAGACAATGGGTGAATTTAATTTAGGATAAAAGAGGGATTCTGGAGGGTACATAAGTTTGTGTTTTTATATGTGTATTTAGAGTATAAAATTCATTATGTAATCTTAGAATCTTTTAAACAGAATCCCAAGAAAAATTGCTATACGAAGTATTTTTAAGTTAGGGTAATGAGTTATAGACGTTACTCCAATTGGTATATAGGAGAAGTATAGTAAAAGAAAAAAGAGGAATGGATAATTGGAAATAGAACAAAGAATGTTGTTGAAAATGGTAATAAGATATGGAAGGATATATATGTTTTTTTTTTTTTTTTGGATTTTGTATATTGATAAAAGGCAATAAAATTTTAATTAATAAGAAATAATTTGGATGAAAAGGAGAAGTAGGGATAAGATATGAAGTTAATACTATATGAAGTATTGATACTATAATTTGGAATTGTTATGCTTTATTGGTCTTTTATTATTATTTTTTCCTAGAAAAGAATTTATAAGCTGTTATGCCTTGATTCTTTGTGCATTGTCTTTATAAAACTGATAAAAATGGTTTTTATATATATATATATAAAAGAAAATGATAATAAGATATGGAAGGATATATGGGATGAATATGATGTTTGAATTTGTGTCTGTGTGAAGAGTTTTAACCCGGGAACAGACAACCTTCAGAAAAGATCTTTTAGTTTTGTTTATGTTTTGTGTTTTGTATGTTTGTGTATTGTGTTTTTTGTAAAACTAATAAAATTTGTTTTTTATAAAAAAAAAAAAAGAATCAATAAAACCTTGGAGGAATGTTAGATGAGAATAATTGTAAACAAGCCAGAAAGAAATGAATATGATGACTATAAAATGGATAAATATAGAAAAGAAATGAAATTGAATAAGAGTAAAGAGAAATAATGAGAAATTTGCTGAAAGATATTTATGTGTCCATATGGAAATGGGATAAATTAGAATTATGTTGTATAAAAATAATGTTTTATTCGACTTGTAAAAATTTATAATGTTAAGAGGTTTTATGTACTTAATGGTTAATGATGTGTTGTTTGTCTTTAAAATTAATAAAATTTGTTTCAAAAAATAAAGAAAGCTCTGCCAAGTGACATATTGTCATTTCCAGTCACATTATGTAAGGCTTATCAATTAAAGAAAATTGCAGCTTTAGACAGCCCCAAATGAAATATAAACATACATTATTTAGTAACCTGCATTAAAAGTATCTGCAAAATAGCTAATGGACCTTCATTAGAAGGCATCTTGTTCTAGAAATCTTTGGAAAAAAGTTTATAAATTAGAGAATTTCTTTGCTCAGCAAGATCTAAAAGGAAAACAATCAGGGACACTTCAAAATATCTTGATGGTGTATTGTTTGTATTTGATTAGCTATTTATTGAAATTATGTTCTGCACTGACATTAAAGCATCCCATTACAGTCATTAAATTATATTTGATAGTGCCAAACTGACAATTTATTCAAGTCACAACATTTAGAAACAAGACATTGACTTATGCATCCAGGTAACAATACAACTTCAGGAAACTTACCCAGAAAAATAATAACAATGCTCAATGTTTCTTTTTAATATGGAAGGAAAAATATTCACAGTGATCTGTAGGGAGAGGATTGGGAAATTGTGGTAGGGAATGACATAAGTGCAAAATTCAAATAATGCAACTTGCATCAGATATTGTGACAGAAATACCAAATTATACTTTGAGCAATGGAACCATGATACATGTGTCATCATTTTAATGTCACCATGGCTTAGTATAGATACTGCTGAAAGGTGATGTACTATCAGCTTAAAGAAAAGTTCAGCTTCAGAAATGTTTACCATTCCATGGTTCTTTTGCACCATTTTTCACTAATAGTGCATTATTGTATTGATCTAAGCCTTTGGTTTAGTGGGTTGTGCAAATCCAGCTTGTTCAAAGGCAACCTAAGCTATTGTAGGTTTACTTAATAATCATGTTTAAACAGGCCACAGCTTTGCATGATTCAGCTGGTCCCTGACTTATATCCACAATTGGGACCATATTCATTGCTAAGCAAGCTGGTTGTTCAGTGAATCGTGCCTGGTTTTATGACATTTTTTCAATGATTGCTAAATGAATTACTGCAGTTGTTAAGTGAACCACATGATCGTTAAGTGAATCTGGCTTCTCCATTGATTTTGCTTGTTGGAAGCCAGCTGGTGAAGTTGCAAATGGCAATCACGTGACCCTGGGATGCTGCAGCTATCATAAATACATCTTGGTTGCCAAGTGCCCAAATTTTGATCAGATGACTATGGGGATGCTACAATGGTTGTAAGTATGAGGACTGGTTGTAAGTCACTTTTTTCAGTACTGTTGTAACTTCAAAAGGTTGCTAAATGAATAGTTGAGGACTACCCTATGCAAATAATGTATGTGAAGGCATAAAAATATTCTGAGGGTGCTATTGATAAGTGATCTAGAATAGTGGTGCTAATATGACAACATATCCAAGACAGCACAGTTTTCCCTCCTATCATTGTACAACTCTCAAAAGATCCACATATCTCTGTGAAGAATAGAAGAAGCAAGCCACCAACAGTACAGAGAAGCATAAACAATCCACCCATTGCTGGAAACAGGGGGAACAACCAAATTCAATTTACAGTGATTTGTAAGCCTGCCTATGAAATTTAAAATGGAAATGGAAATTCAGGAACATCAAGCAATAATTGGTGGCTGATTTGTCACCAACATGAGGGGCAACAAATTGTTGCATGTTGTGGTGGAATATAGTCTGGATTTCCAGGAGGGAGGGGCTACTTTCCCAAGAGCAAAGAGAAAGGAGAGCTTGGGAAGTCTGGATAACAGGAAGAGGGTGAAAAAGGCTCCTCCCTAGCAATTCCCAGAATATGTTGTTATGTATTATTTAGCTGAAAATGATTTCTCAAAATAATTTCTCTTTAAAATGAAAGATCACCTTAAATTTTCTGAGAACACGATAAAGGAGACAAGATACATTTTTTTAGTCTAATTTTAGCAGGGAGATCAGTTTAAATTCTGGAGATTTGGTTATATAAATAAATATAATAAGTAACAATGGACTGCGTAACATAGACTATGAACACACTACAGAGGAACATCAGGGAGAATGTTGTACAAACTCACATGAAAGTCAACATGAATAAGAAATGATAGAGAGTATTTTTGACACAAAAGTGAAGATATATGTGTTTGTTACCCTGATAGGGTTTTTTTTTTCCTTACTTGTATATGTTTCAGGTGTAAAATGTCAGAAATTCAGAATCCCATGATGGATACCTTCATTTTGCATGATAATTAGAGCCACAAATGAATCAAAACTATAAGCCAATATAGTTTTTGGTTCAGTGTGTGAACCCCAAAACAGTATTAATCAAATAGTCTCAGTTTTATTAACCTAGACTGTGAGACAAGCACAATCTCACTAGTTTTTTTTTTTTTTTTTTCTCTCACTCTCTCTCTCTTTTAAACACAGATGTACATAATCAATACTTACAGTAGGTCAACTTCTGAGGGCCAAGAGTTTTGGAAATAGCTTTTTTCAGTTTTGATATTTTAACTCATATTTCTGTCTTGCAAATTCTATGTAAGTTCTTCACAAGAAGAAATATTTCTGGAGCATTAAGCAAAATGATGGCAAAAGGGGCATTGGTCCTACCTGAACGCTTCTTCTCAGGGAGCCGAAGGGAGAATCCAGGCTGGGTAGTCTCTAGTCTCCTAGCTCTGCAGACCGAGTTGAAAAAACTGAGGACACATCCCCTGGTAATGGTCCCCAGTTCTGAACAACATTGAAGCAAATTCAGCTGCTCCTTGTCTTCAAATAGACAATTAATTGATACTGTGAAAAAAAGGGATATTTCCTCCCTATTCTGACCAGACAGAATATAGGGTAGGACTGGATTCTCCCTTCGGCTCCCCGAGAAGAAACGTTCAGATAGGACCAATGCCCCTTCTCCACTAAGCTGAAGGGAGAATCCAGGCTGGGATATACCAAAGCTGGCTGATGGCTGTCCTGCGGGTGGGAGCTGGATTGGTCAGAAGTCCCCACCTCTACATGCACACCCTGGAGGACTCGTCTTCCAAAGGATGCCTCCGCTGAGGCAAAGGAGTCAATTTTGTAATGTCTTATGAATGTGGTCACCGATGACCAGGTCGCAGCTCTACAAATGTCCAGAATCGATGCCTGCATTGCCCAGGCTGCGGTGGTCACAAAACTTCTGGTTGAGTGTGCTGTGATCCTCCTGGGCACAGGAAGGCTCTGTAACTCATAGGCCCTTGCAATGCAGGCTCTGAGCCAGCGACCTACTGTGGAAGGTGTCACCCTGCGACCTAAAGTTGACGGCTGAAAGGAACAAACAAGGCTTCCGTCCTCCTAAAAGAAGACATTCTTTGAATGTAAATATGGAGAGCCCTCCAAACGTCCAAGGTGTGCTATTTTTCTCTAGTGCATGGGTATGCTCAGGGTAGAAATTAGGCAAAATCAACTCCTGGGAATGATGGAATAAGAAGTTCACCTTGGGCAGGAAGGTAGGGTCCAGTTGCAGAACTACTCTGTCTGCATGGAATACACACAGATCCTGTCTGATGGATAAGGCCGCCAACTCCGAAATATGCCTGGCCGAGGTAATGGCCACCAAGAATACCACCTTGCACATGAGAAGGTGAAGGCAGACTTCATGTAAAGGTTCAAATGGGGGAGAAGTTAGTGCCTGCAGGACCTTGGGCAAATCCCAGGTGGGGTAGCGGTGGACCACTGGTGGCCTCAGATTCGGGGGCCCCCTAAGGAAGGCTTTCACACTAGGATGTTGGGCCAGAGAAGTAGAGCCCTTGATCAAAATCACCGAGGTAAAGGTCTCTTCAAGGTATTGGGAATGAGACCTTTATTCAACCTGTCCTAAAGGAACTCTAATACCTTTGCAACAGAAACTCCAGAGGGTTCCAATTGGTGATCAGCGCACCTACTGCAGAAAATCTTCCACGTTGCGTTTTATATTCTGGTCATGGAAGGTCTTCTGGCTGCCTGGATGGTCTGAATGACCTTTGTGGAAAACTTCTACCGTTTCAGCATCCCCCGCTCAAGTGCCAGACGGTCAACCAAAACCAGGCTGGATCTGGATGCTCGATCGGACTCTGGCTGAGAGAGATCTTGTGCCGGGGAATTCTCCAGGGTCTGGCAACTGACAGGCCCATCAGGTCGGAGAACCAATGATGCCTGGGCCAGTAAGGGGCTACCAACAGAACTTCTGCCCTTTCTATCAGTACTTTCCTGATTGCCCCCAGAATCAGGGGAAGTGGGGAGGCATACAATAGTCCCTGGGATCACCTGCACTGGAGAACGCTGACCCCTTCTGCTCCTCGGGCAGGGAATCGAGCAAAGAACCTCTGGAGATGCATGTTCTCTGGTGATGCAAAGAGATCCAGAATTGGGTGGCCGAAGCATTCTGTCATATCCTGGAATTGACTGGGATGCAATCACCATTCTGACTGGTCAACTGTGGCCCTGCTCAACCAGTCTGCCTGCATGTTGGATACTCCCAAGATATGTTTTGCTCATAGGGACAACAGGTTTCTCTCTGCCCACCTGCACAATTGAGTTGCTTCCTGAATTAGAGATCTGGAGCATGTGCCCCCCTGGGCCTTGGTAGCCACATTGTCCATGAGGAGAAGCACATGTCTCCCCACCACCTCTTGCCTCAAGTCCTTGAGTGCTAAGTGGGAAGCCCTGAGCTCTAGCCAATTTATGTTGTGGGTGAGCTCCTCTTGTGACCACCTCCCCTGCGTGACCTGGGCTCCCAGGTGGCCCCCCCAACCATAGAGACTGGCATCGGTGGTGATGGTAATCCTCTGGGGATCCCTGTACAAGCATCCTGATCTATGGCCTGGGACTGCCACCAATGGAGGGCATGAAGTACTAGCAAGGGGATGCGAACCCTCCTTGGAGAGTCGACCCTGCTCGCCCTCTGGTAAGGGAGCAGGAAGCACTGAAGGGTTCAGGTGTGGAAGCAGGCCCATGGAACAATCCCTATGCACGATATCATCTTGCCAAGAAGTTGAGACAGCAAGATGATAGGTGCCTCTCTGGAAGACAGGATCAGTGATGTGACTTCCCTGATACTGTCTCAACGCTCCTGGGGGAGAAAAACCTGACTGGCTAAGGTGTCTATAATGGCCCCCAAATGTAAAATCCGAGTCGATGGCACCAGGTGGCATTTGTCCAGGTTTATCAAGAACCCATGTTCTTGAAGAATCCTGATTGTCGACATCAGATCCTCCTCCGTCTGGAGTCTGGAAGAAGATGCTATCAGGATGTCGTCCAAATAGCATTGGATCCTTATGGGTAAGGTTATGAGGTGTGCCGCTACTGCTGCCAAGAGCTTGGTAAAAGTCCGAGGGGCTGATGACAGGCCGAACGGAAGAGCCCTGTATTGAAAATGGCGGCCACAATAGCAAAACCTCAGGAACTGACAGTGGTTGGGATGCATGGGCACATGGAGGTAGGCCTCTGTCAAATCTACCAAGGCCAAAAAATCTCCCTCCTGCAATCCCTCTAGAATGGAGTGGAGGGAGTGCATCTTGAACCTTCAGTAGATTAGATGTTTGTTGAGCCCCTTCAGGTTGAGGATTGCTCACCCCCCTCACCCCCCTGAGGCCTTTGGAATCACAAACAACATTGAATAGAAACCCTGTCTCTCCTGGTCCACCGGAACCAGCTGGATGGCCCGAATGTCCAGCAGATGGTGGATCACCGATTCCATGAGATCCCTCTTTGAGGGGTCCCTGGAGACAGGGCAACACACAAAGGCTCGGGGGGGGGGGAGGAGAGAAACTCTAGAGAGAGACCCGATCTTAAGGTTGACAGGATCCAAACATCCATTGTGGTCTGTTCCCACCTCTGCCAGAACAGTCCCAGATGGCCCCCTATGGGGGATGAGGCTCAGGCGTCACTTGTTGTGCCTGAAGGGTCTGTTGCAACCCCTAAAGGACCTTCTGCCCTCTTGCCTCTGATGCCCTCTGGCAGCAAAGGCCTGTCTATCGGCCTGAGAGGAGGATCTCTGGAAAAAGGGCCCACTTTGACGGGGAAAGCCTGCCCCAGCTTCCCCCTGTTTAAAGGAGGGCTTCCTGTAGTAGGGATGAGACTTGTAATCAAAGTGCCTTCCCTGGGAGGGGAGGATCTTTTGCTTGTCCCTAGTTTCTGTCTAAAAGGGATCCAGGGCTTCCCCAAAAAGCCTCTCTCCTCAGGTGGGATTCTGCCCTGTAGCTGCTTCAGCCATCACAAAGAGGCCCGTGTAAAAAAGGATGTGATCGTCGACGCTCTGATGGCCCAGCCGTTGGCTTGATGAGCTCTCCGGAGCACCATCTCCTCCTTCTGGTCCTCTGTCTTTAGAACATGCTTCACATCAGGTGGAATGACAGTTGAGGAAGCTAGGGCTACCACTGGGCCATCTACCTTTGGCACTTCCATAATGTCCAAAAGGTCTTTGCCCACAATTAAATAAGGTAGACTCAGACCCACTGGGGCGAGTGTATATCCCAGGGGACTCCCACTGTCATAGATTCAGGCATGGGTAGAATGAATGGAGACAGTCTTAGTTGGTGAACTTTCAACTCTTTATTGCATAGTGACTTCTAACTTGTATAACAACAACTCTGCTTTATATAGGCAATGCTAATGTGAAATAACCAATAGGAGCTTGTGAAACGCTAGCTCCAGTACCAATAAGAGTCCTTCGTTAAGGGCCAATCAGATTCTCAGAACCCGACCAATCCGATCTAGCCGCTTAACACCCAATCAGAAGTGCAGGGCCAGAACCCTGCACTTTACCCCAAGCTTGCCTTTATTCAACTATTTACATACATAACACCCCTTCCCCCTGGCTTCACAATTAGTTTGTGACTATGTAGTCCTTTAAATAGGACGGTTGTCTCTTGGGTCTGTCAGATTTTCTTTGGACTGGCTGCTTGCAGTCCCGTTGAGGTAGGACGTTGTTTTGTAGTGGCTCAGCTTCTCGTTCTGGTGTGATTTCCCTTGGAGCATATGATTCTTCTTCCTGCTCCATTTCCTGGGTTTCACTTGATTCATCGCTTTCCTGGAACAGGTTTCCTGGCATATCGTCATCTTCTCTTCCTTCCCCCCCCTCAGTTTGGTCGTTGGGAAGTTGTTGGCTAGCAGTTATAAGTCGTGACCGTAATTGGTCAATATGTCTTTTCCATAGTCTCTCATCAATACATTTTACAATATAGGATCTGGGCCCAGTCTCGCGTATTACCGTTGCTTCAATCCAAACTGGGTCGCCCGATAAATTTCTTGCATAAACGGGGTCACCTACCTTGAAGGTACGGTAGCGTCCGCTGGATCCTGGAGGTTTTTCTGGCTCGTAAGCAGGGTGCAGTCGGTCGAGGCGGGAACGGAGTTTTCGCCCCATGAGAAGTTCAGCGGGAGTTCTGCCGGTTTCGCTGTGTGGAGTGATGTGTTGTAGAAGTAGAATGCGGTTTATTTTTTCGTCAAGATTATCATAGTCCAGCTTTTATAAAGTCTTTTTTACAAATTGTACCATGCGTTCCGCTCGGCCGTTGGTAGCAGGATGCGCCGGTGAGGTGAGCGCATGGCGGATGCCGTTGTCAGCAAGGTAATGTTCAAATATTAGCGCTGTAAACTGTGGTCCGTTATCAGACACCAGGAGGTCCGGCAATCCATGAGTTGCAAAGAGTCTATTGAGGACTTTAATGACTGCCTCGGAGGTTGTATTGGCCATTCGATGAATTTCTAACCAATTAGAGTATGCATCGACAGTCAACAGCAATGTCTGTCCTTTGATCGGCCCTGCGAAATCCAGGTGGATTCTGGACCAGGGTCCACGTGGCGTCTCCCATTCGGTCGGTGCAGCTTTTGGTGGTGCGTTGCTGGTTTGTTGGCACTTGGTGCAGGCCTTGACCCATTGCTCGATGTGTCGGTCCATGCCTGGCCACCAAGCGTAGCTCCGTGCGAGTGCCTTCATTCGCACGATCCCGGGATGTCCATCGTGCAAGATTTGTAACAGCGTCTTTTGGAGTCGTTCTGGGATGACGACTCTATCGCCCCAGATAACGCAGCCTTTTTGAGAAAAAAGTTCAGTCTGTCTTGTTTTAAATGGTGTGAAGTCATCTGGGATCTGATCCAACGGCCATCCACGCTCTACCCAACCTAGGACTCATGCTAGGGTGTGGTCTCGTCTGGTCTCCCTCGCGATATCTCGAGCGGTCATAGGAGGCGAGTAGAGCATTTCGATTTGTAACACCGATACTGTTGGTGCCGGATCGTTGAGGGTCTCTGGTAGTGGTGCTCTGCTGAGTGCGTCGGCATGGGGAATGGCTTTCCCCGGTCGATGTAACAATCAATAATTATAAGCAGCTAGAAACTCTGACCATTGAGTCATTCTTGGGGACAATATATAGGGAGTTGGTTTGTCCCCAGCGATTATCCCCAATAAAGGTTTGTGGTCGGTTACAATTGTAAATGTCCTTCCATATACATACTCATGGAATTTTTTTACGGCTGACACAATTGCAAGAGCCTCCTTGTCTATTTGTCCATAGTTATGTTCTGCCTGGGATAGAGTCTTCGAAAAGTATGCAATGGGAGCCTCATTTCCATTAGGTAGCACATGGCTCAAAATAGCGCCCACCCCAAACGGTGAGGCATCACAAGTTATAACCAAGGGTAATGTTTCATTATATTGCATAAGTACAGAATCAGATGTAAGTAAATTTTTTACATTTCTAAACGCTTTTTCTTCTCGGTAACCCCAAACCCACAATGCTTTCTTATCTAATAACTGGTGTAATGGTTCAGCCACAGTCACCTTATGCGGTAAAAACACATTGTAGAAATTGATAAGGCCTAAAAATGCTTGAAGATCAGTTTTGTTACGAGGTCTGGGAGCATTTCTAATCTCCCTTAATTTACTCTCAGTTGGGTGAATACCCTGCCTATCAATGCGATAACCTAGAAATTCAACACTGTCGGTATACAGATGACATTTATCCCTTTTTACTTTCAATCCCGCTTCTTGGAATTTTTTAAGCACACATTTTAAATGATTCTGCAGAATTTTTTTACTAGGAGCTGCAATCAATACGTCATCAAAATACGGAACCACGCCCTTGATTCCCTGTAACAATCGTTCCATTAAACTTTGGAATATTCCCGGGGCCACACTCACCCCGAACTGCAATCGGGTACATTTAAAAGCACCTCTGTGCGTTACTATCATTTGGGCTTCGGCTGTTTTATCGTCCACGGGCAATTGTTGATAGGCTTGAGCTAAATCTAGCTTAGCGAAAACCTTTCCACCTCCCAGGGAATGAAGGAGGTGCTGCATCACCGGCACTGGATACGCGTTCTGTTGGAGGGCGTGGTTTAGAGTGGCCCGTTAGTCCCCACAGATTCAGATTGACCCATCTGGTTTAATGGGGGTTACAATAGGAGTTTCCCATGGGGAATGATCAATGGGTTGCAGTACCCCTTGTTTAATTAGTTTGTCAAGTTGTTCATCTATCTTGGCCTTAAGGGCGAACGGAACTCGACGGGGCTTTAAACGAATCGGGGCGACCTTAGGGTCGAGGCTGAATGAAATTGGGGTCCCCTTATACTCGCCCAGACGATCTGTGAAGACATCGCTGAATTCAGACATAAGATCCTCCTCCCACTTGCAATCACCGACTCAGTTCACGCCGGCTAGTTCGATGCCGAGTGGCGCAAACCATTGGAGGCCCAACAAACTAGGCCTGTCCCTATCGATGATCGTTAGAGGTAAGTATGCCATATGCTTTTTAAACGAGACGCGGACTCGACAAGACCCGACCACAGGGATCCGATTCCCTTGGTAATCTTTAAGGATAAGGCGTTGCATTCGAAGGTCTTGGTGTTGGATGATAGGAATGAGCTGCTTTAATGTCTTCCACGACACCATCGAGAGGGACGATCCCGAATCGACCTCCATGTGGCAGGGTTGGTTCTCTATGGCTACTGTAACTCGAATCTTCTTAGCGTCCAGGGCCGAGGCGTGACCTATAGTGATAGTATGGTGAGCCTCTTCTTTCTACAACGCTAGATATCTGTAGGAGTGGTTTGCTGGGTCTCGCCTTACAGGACAGTTTCCTGCCGATTGGAGAAAGTTGGTTCCCTTTGAGGCCGGGCTTGGTCCCGCTAAACTGCGACAGACTCGACCGATGTGGCCTCATTTCCCGCACTCGTGGCAGAGTGCGTCGCGGAATTTGCAGTCTGCCCTGGGATGGTTTGCCCCGCAGCCAGCGCAAGGGCGTGAGATTTTAGGACGAGGGTTCCTGTCGGAACGCAGTCAATGGACCCCTTCTTCGTCGCTGTCTGACGACGAAGAGAAGTCCTCGTGGTGCATCGTAACGAGCTGCTCTTCCGACTTGGATAAAAGGTCGCCAGTCGGTGGGGTCGTTGGGTTGCGGCTTCGCCGTAGTTGCGCCGCAGACTTTTTGGTCGCCTCAGCAGCAGTGGCTTCGGCGATGGCGTCAGCAAGGCCGATGTCGCCCTTTGCCATCAGCTTGCTCTGCACGCCTAGCGCATCTAATCCCAGAATTAGGCGGTCTCTCAATGCTTCATCTAAGTCTGCGAACCCGCAGAGGCCTCCCAAGTGCCGGAGGTCTGCCACGAAGTCAGCCACACTCTCTCCTTTTCGTTGGCTTCGTTGATAGAACTCGTGGCGTCTCACGAGTGTGGGTACGGTTGGCGCGTAATGGTCTCTCAGGAGAGGTTCGAGGTCATCCCAGCTTATTGCTTTTACTTCTCGAGGCTTTGCGAGGGCTTTAGCCATTTTAAAGACAGCCGGGCCACAGTACGTCAGGAACAGCACCTGCTTCTTGGCTGGTGTGGCGTCCTTCAGGTTGTTCGTTTCGAGGAACATCTGAAAGCGATCCATGTAGGATTCCCAATCCTTTTGGGATGGATCGTACGGAGCGGGTGGTACGATGCCGCCGGACATGGCTTCCGTTGGTGGCGCCGTTTTGACACGTGCTCTGTTTTTCTTCCAAGTTCCTTAAGATCAGATGTCTCCAAATCCCACCCTCGTCGCCAGTGTCATAGATTCAGGCATGGGTAGAATGAATGGAGACAGTCTTAGTTGGTGAACTTTCAACTCTTTATTGCATAGTGACTTCTAACTTGTATAACAACAACTCTGCTTTATATAGGCAATGCTAATGTGAAATAACCAATAGGAGCTTGTGAAACGCTAGCTCCAGTACCAATAAGAGTCCTTCGTTAAGGGCCAATCAGATTCTCAGAACCTGACCAATCCGATCTAGCCGCTTAACACCCAATCAGAAGTGCAGGGCCAGAACCCTGCACTTTACCCCAAGCTTGCCTTTATTCAACTATTTACATACATAACACCCACTGCTTTCTGATCAGGTTGAGAAACATCTGGGGCACAGGTACAGTGTCCACCACAGATGCTTTCTGTGAACAGAAAATCCTCCTTATCCTCTCCCTCAGTGGGAAGGTCCTGAGTGACCGTGTCCTTTTTGAGATGAGCAGTGTTCTTGGCCTTAACCAGCAGAGTCTTGAAAAGAGCTGGCTGGAAAAGGCCCTGAAAGGAGGAGGGACCTGCTACCTCAGACTCCTCATCCGAAAAATCCCTTTCTGGAAGGAGGTCCCTCTCAGAGCCATAAATTTGGCTGCTTTCTGAAGGGGAGGCCGAGTGCTCTCTGAAGTGGACTGGCTGTTCAGCCCCTGCCCCTGCAGGACTCCTCTGTTAGTTTCCAAATAAGACAGCTGGTGCAGCTGGTTGACCTCTGCCTGCAATTCCTGTCTTATTGTCTGGGATATCCAGGCTCTCAAGAAGGATGGCATTTCTTGCATCTGGGTCTCCTCTGGCCATAAGCCAGCTGCTGTATGTGTAAAGGTGGCTGCAAGCACAGGTCTGGCTCCACTGGAGACTTGGTCTACAGGTGGCATCATCAAGATCCCCTGAGGCAGCTCAGAAAAATTGTGAGAGGTCTCAGCCCTGATTTGGAGGTTACCCTGCAAATCGTGGGTACTTGAGCCCCCAGGAGACCAGGCCGTCATATACCGCCTATCTGCCAGTTGGTTTGGCTGCCTGTCATCTTGAGGAGGCAAAGTTTGAGAGTGGGCTCTGTATTCAGCCATCTTGGAATCTCTCACTGCCCTGTCAAACTGTTTGTCTATGGCCTTTTGTCTGTGCATGGCCTGTCTATCCTCATCCCTATAGGATCTATTAGGGGCTAGAGCCCTGGCTCTAATCCTAGCTGCTGCCTCCAGACCAGAAGACCTTCTCTCTACCCTCAGCCTTCTCGCTGAGGAACTGACAATTCTTGATCATTTCCCTTGGCAGCCATCTTTGAGCCCGCCAAAAATAACTGTCACTTGACAGGGATAGAGAAAGGGAGAAAGGAGTAAGAATAAATAAATAAACAAACAAACAAACAAATAAATAAATAAATAAATACAATTTAAAAAAAATAAAAAAAAATATTCAGCCTAAGGTGTCAGCTACTGCCACAGGAGGCTAGTGTGACCCAAAGTGGTGAGCTCAGCCCAGCTCCACAATTCAAAAGCCGAGTCAAGAGGGAAAAAAAAAGGCACGAAAAAATGAAAGTGCTAAACTGGCAAACTGGCTAGCTGTCAAACCTGATCTAAGCCTCTCTG
The DNA here is from genome assembly GCA_033807585.1 of Hydrophis major. Classification (NCBI taxonomy): domain Eukaryota; kingdom Metazoa; phylum Chordata; class Lepidosauria; order Squamata; family Elapidae; genus Hydrophis; species Hydrophis major. The sequence goes on from CM066328.1 coordinate 270,726,771, forward strand.
TGAAAAAAAGCTTAATCCAGGGGGTGAATATTCTTCTACAATCCTAACTATTCAGAGCCCTTAAAGGGAGGTCTGAACACGCTGAGACTGAGTAAAGAACTGGGGACCGTTACCAGGGGATGTGTCCTCATTTTTTTCAACTCAGACTGCAGAGCTAGGAGGCTAGAGACTACCCAGCCTGGATTCTCCCTTCGGCTCAGTGGAGAATTAGCAATTTTCTAATCTTCATAAAATTATCTTGATTCTTAACAGTCAGCAAAATCAGCAGAAAGTGCAATAGTCTGTTGCCCAAAGCATAAGGAAGTATACTGGACCAGAGTTGCCTTTAAATGAAATGAAACTAGTTGAATTCAAATTCCTTGAGTTTTTCAATGATATTGGTTGAACTTTAGGCTTCCATTCTAAGCACACTACTTGCTTAATTTTGGTTAAAGATAATTATGTGGCACAAATCTAGAATTTTGACTTGACTTAATTTGATTCTTGCATTGTTATCTTGAAATTTACATTGTTTTCAGTCTAACCTCATATTTTTCCATTCAAACATCTATGCTCAGCATATCCACTCAGAAAATAAGTATCTGAGTTTATCATCATTGCAAAAATAAAAATAAAAATGAAAGAATATTGCATTTAAACAATGTGACTTTGTTTCCAACTTTTATGATTAAATGAACTTGCTTATAATTAGAGCCACAGAGTTTGCTACTCTGTTGTTCATTATTAACAACAATCTTATTCAAATTAAACACTAGAACTAAATTTATTTTTTGTAAATTATTTTTGGAAGGAAAAGCATAATAATGATTAAGGACTTTAAGTTCCTATTTAATGATGAACTCCTGTAGGAATTGTATACTGGTGCTGTGAGGGCTGAGTTCATATGCTTCACAGCATATGCCTCAAATATCTTAATATTGTACAAAATTAGAATTTTTTTTAATGTTTTTCAGATCTTTTAAGCTTCTGTGGATTGAAAGCTTTGCAGTACCGTCTCCTTAAGCATCTTCAGATCACCAAACAATACCCATATATTGTGACTTGTTGGAGAGTAGATTTTTTTTTAAAATTCTCACAATGAAAAAGAATCACAACAGGGGGAAAAAAAGGAAGATGGATGGTTTGTGTTTGCCAAAGTGATATGCTGCTTATCTCACTGTCTCAAGTGAGTCAGGGGATAAATGTCAAAATATTAAAAACATTAAAATTAAGATTAGCAATGCTTAAATAAAAGGGTAAACCCATGACCACAGACAGTCAGGAGATGGACTTTTGTCTATCACTCAATCAACCACCTCCAGCATAGCATTCCCCCATCAGGGTCCCTAGTCAATTGGCAGAGCCAGGTTTTAAGGCCCTTCCAAAAACCAGAAGGGGAGGGACGGTTCTCATCTCTAGAGGCAAGATGTTCCAAAGGATAGGGGCCATAGCAGAGAAGGCTCTTCTCTTTGACCTCACTAACCAAATTTCCTTGGCTAATGTAGTCCAAAGAAGGTCTCTTCTGCCAATGCAAGTGGGGCAAACCAATCCCATTAAGGCAAGATATCCAGATATCCTGGTCTCATACTAAGAACTGCTTTAAAGGCAATAATCAGCATCTTGTATTGGACACAGAAACAAACTGGCAACCGATGCAGTTTAGTGAAATTATGTGTGCCAACCCCAGCATCTCTGGATCTGTCCATGCATGGTTATCAGACAGATGTTACTTTAGTTATTTCCCTACTGACCAACTGGAAAGAGAAAAGAGGCAATAGTACAGTCATTTGCTTTGCATCTTAGGAACTCAGGATTGGAGCGTCCATATGTGCAAAGCCAGCAGCCATGTGGAGGAAATCAAAGTATTTATGTGGAGTAGTATTGGAATGGAGAAAAATATTGAGATGGCTGCTCATTTTTTCCCCCAGTAAGACACTATTGGGCTCCATAAGGGCTGTCTTGTAATTCATAAGTAGCCCTCTTTTGCATTAGTGCCCACCTATTTCTACCTCTGAGGATGATGGGGGAATTTGGAGAAATAGGGAACTGTATTGCCTTTCTCTTATCTATTCAATCATGATTACATATTATTGTGTTTCATTTTCTGAAATGTTCACTGCAAAACATTCAGCCATTGAGACAAAAAGACCCAGCTACTTGAAGATAATTTGGGATTCAAATCAGAACCACTCGAGAACAAGATCCCAGAGGAATGCATGCCCACTTATTAGCATGAATTAACATGAATACTGTTTTTCCTTTAAAAGGATCAATCATTTGTCTCATAGCTGGCCATATAAAATATAATGTCCAAACTCTTCTCTGTTTTTGTTCCTTTTTCTGTTGCCTGTTCTTCCAACTCTGTTTATACTATATTTTCATCTACTTTCCTCATGCTGAACACCCACAACTGTTCAAAATTGGAATTAATTCCCAAATAAATGAGTTGGTTTAGATTGGGAAGTGGATACTTCCATTAAAAAAGAGTAACATCTGTTCTAAAAGCACAACATTTTGTGTTTTATTCAACAGAGATTATCACAAATACCTGGTTCTGGCTGTGCTCATTTACAGTAGGAACACCATATGGGCATGTATTTGTCCTGGCTCAGTGTATGCTAGATCAGTGACAATGAAGGGATGTCAGCCTAGTTGTTTATTATGTCCTTGGTCCACATCTCCATGACAAGGTTTGTGCTATTTTTAAAGCCTTACCTCTGCAAAATGGCACTGGGAAATCCCATGATGCTCCATTTCCAGGACTCATGAAACATGTCAACACAGCATGGCCTTCCAGGATATAGCCTGCAATGCAACTGTATCGAATTTTATCTCCAATGTTGAATCTTGTGCCATGAAGAATGCCTTTAGGGATTTCCCCAGGGTTGCCACAGGTATGGCTGGGTAGCACTATTAGGAAGAGAGAGAAAGAGACAGAGAAAAGGAAATTTAGCAAACAGAATATTCCCAATAATTTTTTATTGACAAGGATTTCTTGTATAAGTCTCTTTTTGTCTTTGCTTCTCTGCTTTTATTCAGAGCAAATAAATTTCAATTAAAATGTCAAAAATTCTCATGCCAGATCTAAATCTGTAATATATAGTTTTCCTCAATTTTATACCTGAGAAAGTATTTTAGTTGTTTCAGCTGTTTAATTTACCACCTTTGTATTGCAGCATGCATACAATTGATGCATTTCTATAAAAAAAATCAATTGGAGTTTGGCCATTTGCTTCAATCTGATAGGGCCAGGGTACAATACTATTTATCTTACTATGTAACATTTAATAGAGCAGTTTGCAAACAGAATTGCCTAAGAAGATTGACTGGCATATGATGTGAAATAAGAGATCAGCCTGAAGCAAAAATCACCATCAACCATTTAAGTTTCCCTCATATAAGCTATAGTGGAATGATAGGGATTTGAGAAGGCAGAGGTTTAATTTGAAACTATTTACATGGAAGCCTCAGAGGATTATAGGACTTGGCTGACTTGCTCAGTCCAACAAACTAAGCAGGATTTGGAAGTGTGTATATATGGAACGAAAAACATCAAGAAAGTCTACAGTTGTTGGCTAGACTATGATATCTTAAAATGAGTTAATTTTGTTATCAGACTTTTTATGGTGATCTGGAACACAATCATGCCCACATGTAATTATGGTTGTTCTATATCAAAACAGAAGTGGACCTGATTTTCTTATATATCATAGGTTGCAGTTGGAGAATGATATTTTTGTTAAGACAAATCCTGTAAAGCTGAAGACCTTACAGGATTTGCCTTAACAATAACTGGGTTTTCCTTGTTCAAAATCAGAAGCTTTGTTCTCCTCCCATCTCCATTGAATGGAAAGTGACCCAGGAAAAGAGTCGTGTCATGTGACATTAGTTAAAACCAAAGCACATTAATCAGACTGTGTATTTCCACATACTATGCAAATAAATTCTATCAAGGAGCCATGCATGTTCAGCATCATCATTTATTGGTTCCCATAAAGCACCTCAGTGATGAATTCAGCTTCCACATGGTTAATACCAACTCAACAGTAGATTCAGATGATTAGGAAAGAAATTTTCCTCAAAAATGCTTACATACATTAAGGTCTCTTATATTTGGGAAAACAAAACTTCCTTTCTAAAGAGTGTTTGGCAATCTTATTTTTTTCCTTCTCTAACCCACTTGTTTGCTAATCCTGGTTACCAAATGCACCCAACACATTACTACCCTCTAATCAATCAAACTTACTAAGTCAGTCCTCTGTCCTATTACAGGCTGGTTGGTTTGCTTTAAGTTCCAAACATCTGCATTACTCTTGAAAGATGGCAAAGAATGAATTTGCATTATTCTATATAAAAGCAAAGGCTGGATGCACATTTCAAGTTTTGCATGATAACAGTAGTCCATAACTGTCAGAAAAATGATATCAATTACTTGCATCACTGTCTATGTAATAATGATTTACCTTTAAATTACAATTGGATCAGCCAATTTTGATTTAACAAGATTTTGATACATCTTTCAAATACCACGTTCAGGTTTGCTATCAAAATCCCACGTGAAATGCACATTAACTTACAACAAGAAAAGAGATATCTAACAACATTGTACAACCAAACCATAAAATTATTTGGGAGAAAATAAAACCCACATTGGCTTGAAATACACACTATAGTGAAACTGGTGGCAGCATCTTTTGCCTATATTTCAGATCTTATTAGGAAAGCCTAATCTAAAGAGACAATTTTGAATGCATTCTGCATTAAAAAAATATCAGGCAAAAATGCCATTATGCCATATCATAATGCAGTTTTACCACAAGGTTGCTTCTGGAACTACTGTTTGTACAAGTCAACTCTCAATACTTTTTTTGCATTCAGCATAATATATGCAGAATTCATTAATTAAAGAAGCTAGGCTTTTCTATCAATGTAACAACTTTGTCTTAACTATTACATGATTTTTTATAAAACTACCAAACATGTAAAAATGTTGTCTTTGGGCAAAACTTGTTATAACTGCATATTAAGCTGACCATTCAATCCATATGGATCATTGTTGTTCAAACTTGACAATTTTAAGAGGCATGCTTCTTAAAGAGTAAATTCTGGAAATTGAAGTCCATACATCTTTAAATTGCCAAGACTGAAAAACACTGGTACAGAAAGTATCACTCTAGCATTCATGCCTATAATAGTGGCCTCTTGTTACTGCTGAAAATGGTTACTCTCATTAATAATAGGAACTATTATTTCATATCAGTATGTTTCCTACAGGATATTTCCAATAAGTTGTAGGCCGAGTCCAGTCTGGTTTTCTATCCATTGCCTTTTCACCTTTTTATCCTTGTTGGATTTCCATCAGTCTTCTCCTCACTTCCTGTGTGCCATATTTGGTCAAGAGTTACCATCTTCTCAATTTCCCTCCATTCTCTTGTTCTCCCCAAATGGTGTTTCCCATGCTTTTCTCTTCATGTATGCAAAGACCATTATAAACATGATCTTTTAAGTACTGTAATTCAAGAAAAGGAAGAGTGGGAAATTCTTCAGATCCAGTCTTAACAACATCTCCATCGTTAGCCTCCATGAGAGATAATTCTTCTCATTAAGAGGGGCCAAAGGAAATCCTCAACCCATTTCTGCAGCAGATAGTTCATGCTGTCTTTACAGCCATTTGTCCTCAATCTTCCTCAGGTTCACAAAGAAACTTTAACCTGAGACAGGGCTGGCAACCTTGAGTGATAGTTCGGAGTGAGACACTGCGAGGGAGCGGAGCGACCAAGCCCGAGGGAGCGAAGCGACCGAGGGGGGGATGGTGTGGAAGGGGGGTGTCCCCCCTTCCACGGTAGGGAGCTTTGACAATTTTACATTTTAAATGGTGCAATCTGATGCATACTTTAGTCATGATTTGGACATATACATACATACATACATGCAAGCAGCACCAATGTACTTGAACCGGATTTGTAAGATATTAATAATGCAGTTCACTGACCATGAATAATTGAAGTTCCTGACTTGTAACTGCAGTATTCTACCTCAACTGACTTTATTAGCTTAGTGATGTACTATAGACCACTATAGGATGAATTCAATGTGCAACAAAAAGACAAAAAACCCGAAACAACTACAGAGATAATGCAAATACATCAATGGGTATTCTTCTTTCTGTATCAAATACCATACTACATGCCAATATCAAATGCTATAGTCTCAGTCTTTAATTATATACTAACTTGTTGACTGAAATAGGGGTTCATAATTTCAGACATGTATAAACTAAACATTTAATCGAATAATGAGTGCTTCATATAAATATACATATTGTTAACTGTAAAACTCATCTACTGTATTCTGAAGCTTGGCCCTAGCTTTCATCATAGAAGCTATAGAACCAAAACAAAGCCCTGGTAGAGACTAAAAAATACAGCAAGTGCAGCTCTTGATTCACAAGGAAACTCTGGAATAGTAGTTGAATGCCACAGGTTAAATACTACACTTCATCACAGATGAACTGTCAACTCTAATAATTTAGCGGGTTTCTGGTGTGGCGGCCTGCTGTGCGGCCGTACAATGTACGTACATACAGCTGTACGTACGTATTCTCTCACAGTCAGTGTATGTAAAGCGATGTAAAGCACACGTCATAGCCATACATGTACTGTAATTTGCCAAAAGTACAAGCTACGTTCACGTAACTATAGATAGAAACCAATCGTAATCCAATAGCTCGTCTTCGCGCGTGAACCAAAAACAATTATTATTGGTTAAACTTTACACCCGCACGGGAAAATCTCAAAACTTTGGGCTTGGGCATATCAATATTCGGAATATCAGAGAATGTAGAGATATATTTATTTTTGTACATTCCATTTTGGGGGTTTAGCGTGAGATTTCGTTTATCAGAGTGAGACAGTCAAAATTGGTTGAATTGCGTGAGTCTCACTCTGATTGCGTGAGAGTTGGCAGCACTGCAATGTACATAAAGTTCATCGTTTACGTAGGTGCATACAAAACATGAGATATAAATGAAAGGAGTAGTTTGTGTGGGGAGATCACAACTTTTCCATTATTTTCCTTTGTGTACATTCATGTTCTAATAGACACCTTCTCAAAGATAATAATTATGGTGTCCACCCTACTCCCTGTTCCATAAACTAGCAGATAATATGAAACTAGGTAGACTAAACCATGAGGTTTACCATGGGTAAGCATGGCATGCAAATATCACCTCTGCCTGTGACTTTATATGGAGTAAGCCTGGTGAATTCCTTCCTGCAATGTCTACAATCAACAGCTGCCTGACCAAAACTTGCTGGTTAGAATTCCCGAGGTATAAGTTTATCCCATTTAAACATACAGGAGAAATACTCACAGTATTTAGGAACTTTAAGCATAGGAATATGCTTATCTTCCCTTGACATGATAAGAAACTGAATTGTTGTATGTCAGTCAGTGTTCTCTTATTGTGATGTATTTTTTCCTTCCATATTCTCTTCCAGCCAGTCTTGTCCCTAACTATCTCTGGCATCATCGGAGTAATGGATCCAAAATAGCACAGTGAGGAAACAGTATATTATTTATTGGGTAAGTTTAGATTCTGAACTTAATGGTCTTACTGCTCTTTGGATGGTAAATTGTGTTAAGATTAGAATATGTTCTAGTTGAGTCAGGGCTATCCCAATTTGGGGCTGAGAAGCCTACTGGCATCAAAAAAAGTCCTTATTGAGTCCTTATCTAAGGGTTTGAAAATATAATAATGTAGTACAGTCCTGTCGATCTGGTGCATGGAGACCTAGGATTTAAACTCAAAGGAGAAAGAGGAAAAAGTGATTCCTTCTTCTGAAACAAAGCCATTACGGAGTGGCTTCCATTTAACCACCAAAGATGTTTCTTTATTTTCTCTGGCTGGATTTCTGACCCAGGGGAGAAAGACCATTTAAAAAAGCAAAAAGGACAGAAAGAACAGAAAGAACACCAAGAAAGAATGGGACAACCCCCCCCCCCCAAAAAAAAAGAGATCCAACACAACTCTGAATAAAATTCTGTGAACATTATATTTTGCATCAGTCTTCTTTTCTTCCACCTTCCTCTCCTTTCCTTGTATCTTACACAGTGTAAACCCCAGGGTGGTGCTCATAAAATTACTTTTTTTAAAGAGCCATTATAGCAACTTTATTTGGCTGAAGAATTAAGCAGATGTTTAATTAATTACCATTTGGAGGAGACTGCTTCCAATATTAGAAAAAGGGAAACCCTAACCTTGTTTTTAAAGTATTTTCAAAAATGCCGTCTTGAAAACTCACCTACTACCAAGGCCCAGAGTAAACCGGAGGGGGAGAGGGGGAAGGTTACTAAACCAAATCCAAGTTATTAAAGGAACCCAACTGCACTTTCAATGCTGGAGTGTCATGCGATCGCTTGGAAATACATAACCTTTCATCCTGGTTGATCCCATTGTCCTAACAGAACATTGTCCTAATGCTTTTAGCATGTGGGTGTATGAGCAAACTTCCACCACCACCACCACCCCTTTACACGCCTTATGCTCTCTTTTAGCTGATCCAAAAGAGTCTTCCCAAACCAGCAAGGCGAGAAGCGCGCCAGGCTGATCTATAAAGGGGCTGGGCAGCTTTGTGCAAAATAGAAAGTTGGAGGACTGACAGGATGTGATCCTCTGGAACAAATGTCTTTCAGAGAGAGAGAGACGCCCCAGCTTCTAGTTACATCTCTGGCAGCGGACAATTCTCAGCTTTGCTTACCAGGGTTATTACTGGCTGAGGCTGTTGCCTGCAAAAGAGACTTTGCCAGCCCCCTCGTGTCCTTCTTTGGAAAGGGCAGCTGGCTTGTCCCGGAGGACATTGCAGAGAGGGAGAGCGCGGGGCAAAGTGGCTGCGAGCGCCCCGGGCGGGAAGAAGCCTCTTGCTCTTCGCTTTCCTGAAGCGAATTTGCTAATCGGCATCATGCACAGTTACGGGACGCCGAGGCAGAATGAGGATTAAGGCGGGAAAAGAGGCGCGGTGGGGTGGCTGGGCAGGGCGGCGCGGCGCTGGGAGCTCATCCTTCTCCTAAGGGGAATATTCAGAATATCAGAGAATGTAGAGATATATTTATTTTTGTACATTCCATTTTGGGGGTTTAGCATGAGATTTCGTTTATCAGAGTGAGACAGTCAAAATTGGTTGAATTGCGTGAGTCTCACTCTGATTGCATGAGAGTTGGCAGCACTGCTGAGAGGAATTTACCACTGATGTTTCAGGGCACTGCCGGGCCCATAACCTCTTGGGGAATTGCACAGAGGCTATTCAAATGTACTTAGAGACACTAATGTGAACTTGTAGTTTTATATAAATAAATATATTTTACACACACACACATATCAAACTAGATAGCAAATAAGAGCATCATGAGCTAAAACATACAGCATATAGGGCACACAAAAGAAAAAAGGGAGGAGAAAAGGGAAACTCCCCCTTTACACCCAGAGCAACCAATCACAGTGCAGATTGCCTCACGCAGGCAACAGTCAACCACAACTGTGTGTTCTGGCTCACTGCACAACCCCACTGCTCCTGTTACTAAATTTAAATATCCTCCTCCTCTTCCTCCTCCTCCTCATCTATTATTATACCTTTAACATCATCAAACATCAAAATCTGCTTATACCAGATCTTTGGGAAAGTTTTGAAAGTGGATAAAAGTGCCAGATCCATTCTAAGCAACTGGCAGACTGTGAGACCAACCACAATAATAATAAACTATCTCCTTCCAACACTCACTATCTCACTTTAAATCATCTACCTCATACTTTTTATTTTTTCTTTTCTTTTTTTTTTTAGATTCTTTACAAGAGAAAAGGAGAGTAATAAAATGATGGATATTCTACTGTTATCCCTGGCTGATTGTTCCCATATGAACACAGCTGTTGACAGAGAAAAAATATCTCTATCTGACAAAGTTTAAAGCTAGACAGCATGAGAGATTTTAAGTTTAATTTCAAAGAATGGAATTGTTCACATGATACAATTACCTATCAAGATCAAACATGATTAGTTTATTTAACTGCTTTTCAGAAAACATTGAAACAATATTTAAGTTGGCATGCAGGACCAGCTGTGCAATCTCAGATTTGAAATAAAAATGTATTATGATGGACATATCATACAGCTGTATAGCACAGGCAAATATTTCATTACCCAAGCCACATCTGATTCATGGCATAACTACATTTCAATAGATGTAACTCAACTGAATTTCAGTAAAATTTTAGGGATATGCAACATAGGTTGAGATTAATAATAATAATAATAATTAATAATAATAATAATAATAATAATAATAATAATAATAATAATAATAATAATAATAATAATATGATTTTGAAGAACTTTGAAGGTTTATTGCAAGCACAGACCTTACCTGTCCTTATTTAAACATGCAATTTCTTTACAAGAATCTATGATTTATTCATTCTTCTGAATGAAATGAAAGCATTTTATGGCAATGATTTTCTGCTGTGAAATAAGTTGTTTAATGGTGCTTTCTCTTTATTATCTTTAATGCAGCATTTATCTTTAAAATCCTGAATTAAAAAGGTAATTTTGAATTAATCAAGATGATATCATAAAAATGGTTAAGCCAAAGTAAGAAAGGAATCCTGTATATATAAAAAAATACTATATATTTGAAAAGAATAAATAGTCCAAACAAGTCACATTTTAGTCCATAATGTGCTTTACTGGTTCCTCTGTAATTATAGCTTCCAAGATCCCAACTAACTGGACTTGGAAACATGCAGATCCTCAACCTGACAGTTTTTTTTTTTCTTTTAACGATCCTGTAATCCAGGGGTGGGATTCTACCGGTTTGGACAATCCTCTTGCTTCAAAAATCAGCTGGCAGCAAATGGTTCTCTGCAACAACCCACCCATCCACCCGTCCCTGATCTTTACCTACCTATATTATCTCAGCTGATTAGTGCAGCACAGCAGATTGCTGCTTTTCAGCTGTGTTACTCGAGTGCTGTGCACAGCAAAGTGCACAGCCACCAAACCAGTTATTAAACCTGGAGATCCCATCCCTGCTGTAATCCCTTTGTTCAGGGTGGAGTCAGGGAAACTGAATTAAGCTCAAGTGTTTTACAGGCCTGGTGCCCTACTTGATGCCTGTGTGGAGTTTGCAGCAGACCATTATTCATTGAGTCCAGAGAGTATCTGCCACCACCTAGCATTGAACCCACGGCCTCCTGATTATGAGGTGAAAGCTCCACTTCTAGGCTACTCTGCTGCTCCCATCCCCAACCTGATAGTAACCTTGAGATTTCAAGATAATAGTCTTTTATGGATTTGACCATAGATTTATTCAATCTACTTTTATTATGGGAATTGCTTAGAAAAATCTAACTTAGTGGATATCACCACCTCTTGCAATAACTAGCTAACTATGCATGCCATGAAGTACTTTTTCTTGTTTGTTCCAAATCTGCATCCCAACAACTTCACTTCTATAAAGAAACTGGATATTACTGAATAATGCTTGCTCCTCTATATGCTTCATTTAAACTATCATCTCTTGGCTGCAAACCTCTGGCACTGGATGGCAGTAAAGAGCTGTCCAGCCTCTTAATTTCCTAGATCTCCACAAGCCCTTAAAAAAAAAAAAGGTATCACATTGGCTGCCATCCAGTCCTTTGGCACTGATCCCAACCTGAGAGACAAGTTTCATATTTTTGCTAGAGGTCAATAATCTTACACTTGGGATCTTTAAGAACTCTCCAGTGGATGGCATCAGGTGGGCAAAGATGTCCTGGAATATTTCCCCTCATTTGCTTGACAGTCTTTTGACCAATTCACTCCCTGAAAAGTCACTACAGGTTCGGGAATCTTCCTTACAGGTGAGGCAGGAAATAAGAGAGGCAGAGAATCCCTTCTATTTCTCTGCAAGCTCTATTTCTCCTCCTCTATTATATCCCCTTTGTTCCTTTGTTTTTAATGCCCCAAGTACTTTCTTTAATTGGTTTTCTTCTTTTAATTTGCTCAGGTGAATTCTTTATATTTCTTGTCCTTGGAGCTCTCTGAGCTTGATTGGTTTTTTTGCAGAAGTTTCACTATCCAAATGAAGTAAAATCATTTTTAAAAAGTAAGGTTTCCCTGTCAGTTATGTCTGACTCTAGGGTGTGATGCTTATCTCCATTTCTTGGCCAAGGGAGCCAGCATTGTCCAAAGACAATTTCTGTATTCATGTGGACAGCATGGCTATATGCCAAAGATACACAGAATGCTGTTATCTATTTATCTATTCACATTTGCATGTTTTCAAACTGCTAGATAGGCAGGAGACAAAAGCAAAGGAGATGTCAAAGGAGAAAGTGTGGATGCTAATGGAAGGACAGAAGTTCTTAACTTCTCTTTTACATCTGTTTTATCTCAGAAGGGAAATGAAGCTAAGAGAGACTGTAATTACAGGTAGTCCTTGATTTACAAGCATTCATTTAGTGATTATTTAAAGTTACAATGGCACTAAAATGTGACATGACTGTTTTTCACACTTACAACCATGGCAGCATCCCCATGATCATGTGATCAAGATTAGACACTTGGCAACTGACTCATATTTATGATGGTTTCATTTCCTGGAGTTATGTGATCGCCTTTTGCAACCTTCTGACAAGCAAAGTTAATGGAGAAGCCAGATTCACTTAACAACCATGTTACTAACATAACAATTACAGAGATTCGCTTAAGAACTGTGACAAGAAAGGTGACAAAATGGGGCAAAACTCAACTGTCTTGCTTGGCAACAGAAATTGTGGGCTCAATTGTGGTCATTTGTCGACCACTACCAGTATGTTAAGCTTATCCAGGTCTCCAGGGCAAGTAGAGATAGTAGAGATGATGACAGAACTGTCCTCAAGAATAATGAGAAGTCCTGGCCAAATGCTAGAAGACTGGAGGATGATAACATGAGCAACCACAGATAGGTTAGCTTGACATCTGCATTGAACGTGGCCTTCAAACAGATTATCAAGGACTATGTTTGTGAGCATTTGGATAAACATTCTACAATCCAAAGGCACCAGGACAAGGTGGCCACAAACAAATTATGCCAAACTAACCTTCTCCAATTCTTTGAGAGTGCTATGGGCCAAATAGATAGGCCATGGACAATGTATTTTCGCTTTGGGAGTGGGTGGGACTAAATTGTCCCACTATAAGTACTGATTGTAATTCAGAGCAGGTTACTGTGTATTAACTCTAGGGTAAAAGGCACATTATATTATATAAGGCAATTATACATTGCACATTGATTAGATTGTACAATATGCAAACTAATTTCAATGCAACCAAGCAAATATGGCCTAAGCCATTTCAGGACCCAAGGCATAAAATTCTGAAGCAGAGTATGAAGCTAAGAAGAAATGAAATATAATTAAAGGAACAATGGTACTTTACAGAGGTTATTTGGTTGCTGCAGTGCTACTATAAAATTATAATAAAGGTAGTTCTCACAACTGAGACCAGAATTTCCATTGCTAAGCAAGGCTTTGTTAAGTGAGTCTTGGTCCACTTTATGACCTTTTTTGCCACAGTTGTTAAGTGAATCACATGGTCATACATGAATCTAACTTCCATCATTGGCTTTACTTATTGCAAGCCATCTGGGTAAGTTACCTATGAGGATCACATGACCCTGGAACAGTGCAACTGTCATAAATACATGATGGTTACCAAGTGGCCAACATTTTGATCACATGGACCATGGAGATAATGTTATGGTTGTAAGTATGGAAACTGGTTATAAGTCATTTTTTTCAGTGCTGTTACAACTTCAAGTGGCCATTAAACAAATGTTTGTAAATCAAGGATTACACATAGGTACTGATGCAACAGTGCAAGCTCAAATGTGCATCTGCCATTCAAAAATCTTAACTGGTGAAGGTTTTTTCAGAAATAAACAGAAGAATGGCTAGTCCTACATCTCAGATGTTTTGTTCACAAACAATGGAATCTGGAATGAACACATTTTAATTTTTATCACATCAATAGCCCAAGAAGTATTTGCATCGTTCAGCTATTCTGACACTTGCAGCCATCATCAACATATACTTCATTTGCAGAATTACAGATCTTTTTCTTTCTCTTCCCAAAAATAAAGTCTCTTTATTTTTCTTTGCTCATTTTGTCAATGCTTCAGTGTGAACAAATACTGGGTTATCTTAAAAGAACAACACTGCCTTGACTTTTATTATTTTAAGGGCTATGGTTCATGAGTTCTGTTCTTTTCTAGTTCTTTCATCTATATAATTACCCTTTGAGTCCCACCCCATGCAATTTCCCCATCTATATTCTTAGCTTCATTGCATTGTGAGGATTTTAGCCCACCTATACCTTTTTTGTGTGTGATAGTTCACAAATGAGGACTTTGGGAAGCTTTCCTTGGATATAATAAAACTGCTGTGCAGGTGTTGGCTTTTCATTCGAGCTATCTCCTGGGCCCTCTTCTGCCTCTCTTTTCATCGCTGTACAGTTCTCCAGAGATAGAAGTTGATCAGAAGAGTCGAGCAAAAACACACAAAAAGTTTCTGCCTGTCATTGGAAAGCAATTTCAATTTCCTTATGCAAATCAAGAAATTGCAAGGGCATGAGACACTGGAAGAACAGATGTTTTCGAAAGGCAGTTTGGATTTCATATTGACCTACAGCAGAAGAAACTGCGAACTTCTTCTCCACAGCGCAAGAATTATAGATAAAAGGGATACAGCAGAAGAAACTGAGAACTTCTTCTAAGCACAATAGTTTTACGGAACCTCTTTGGATATTTAACAAGCTAATCCCACCCTTCAAAGGAACCAGATGTTGCCTCACATCTCTTGGCGAGAATTCAAAGACAGAAGCTCTGCATTCACTCATTCCAGGTTGATGTTCTATGCAATAAGCAAAGCTAACCCTTCTGGCTGTTGGTATTCTTTTAACAGATGGAAAAGTGTACAATACTTGGTTCTCTTTCTGGCATTTAGACAGAAAAGATAATTTTCATTTAATAATGTTTTCTTTAGGA
Organism: Hydrophis major; assembly: GCA_033807585.1. NCBI lineage: Eukaryota > Metazoa > Chordata > Lepidosauria > Squamata > Elapidae > Hydrophis > Hydrophis major. The sequence goes on from CM066328.1 coordinate 270,741,804, forward strand.
AGGAGCAGCACAATCTGGGTTTTGTCTTCATTCAAAATGTGGAGCTTTGCTGATCTGTAATGATCACCTATGTCCTTTGTGTAAGTCCACTTAGAACTGTTTCAATTTGTCTCTACCTTCTTATCTATCTTGTCCTTGACTTACAACCACAACTGAGGCCTAAATTTCCATTGCTAAGCAAGACAGTGCATTTTGCCCATTTTTACAATCTTTCCTGCCACTGTTGTTCAGGGAATCATTGCAGTTGTTAAGTTAGGAAAATGGTTATTAAGTGAATCTGGCTTCCCCATTGACTTTGCTTATTAAATGCCCACAAAAGGTTATCCCATGGCCCTGCAATAGTACAACTGTCATAAATACATTCCAGTTGCCAAGAGTCCAAGTTCTGATCACTTGAGTATGAGGATGCTACAATGCTCATAAGTCATTTTTTTCCAGCGCTGTTTGAACTTTGAACAGTCACTAAACAAATAGTTGTTAGTCGAGGACTACATTTATATGAGTTGTATGCTTTCAGGGATAGTAGAAATCAAAACGCTTAATTCCCATCCCTCCTCTTCTTTGAAAGTTGCTGCACAGAAAACATGATACAGGTTGCAGCAATTATACAGTAGGTACTGGCTATGAACAACAACAACCATAAAAATATATAAAGAAGGATCCAACACAGATCCTATCATTGTCAGAAAGGCAAATGAAAGAGAGCCAACTCATAGATCGCCAATGAACTGAAAACAATTTGCTGCCAAATAACTATGAGATGTGTCTTTTGTATTCCCACTGAATTCGCTTTTGACTTCTCAAGACTTATGAGAACAATTTTTTTAAAAAACAACACCTTTATCTGACATAGATATTATAGAGTTTGAAGACATATATATATATATATATATATATATATATATATATATATATATATATATATATATATATATATATATATATATATATATATATATATATATATATATATATTGTCTGGCATTCAGCTTTGTTCGGGTATTTTCCCATGTCATAATAGTGGTGCTTTTAAAGTTGTAGCAACGTTTCAGCAGAATCTCATCTGCCATCATCAGGCTTCTGTATGGTGTTTGTCTGTGAGTCAGACTTTTACAGTGGTTTCAGATTTCAGCCTATTGCTGTGTCAGAATGGTTTTTTCTTCCTCCTGATTGGTTGAGAGTCTTGGTCTGTGTTTATTGGTCTTGGAGTTTGCTGTGTTCTGCTACTAATATCTTCTGTCCGTTTTTTTTTTTTTTTTGGGGGGGGGGGCTCTTTTTGTATCTTGATTGGCTGGCAACATTGTGTTACTTTATTGGAGGCCTTTAGTGCAGCTTGGCTTCGGGTAAATGGACGGCTATCATTAGTTAGGAAGCTGGGTTTCATCTGGGTGCCTGGTTGGGGTGTGTTTGAGCTGGAGGTATCAGGGGGGATCTGTTTGTACCCAGGTGTTTGCCTGGCTTGTGGTGTGGATATTTTTTTGTTTGTGAGTGCAGGCTTCCAAGCCAGGCAAACACCTGGGCACAAACAGATCCCCCCTGATACCTCCAGCTCAAACACACCCCAACCAGGCACCCAGATGAAACCCAGCTTCCTAACTAATGATAGCCGTCCATTTACCCGAAGCCAAGCTGCACTAAAGGCCTCCAATAAAGTAACACAATGTTGCCAGCCAATCAAGATACAAAAAGAGCCCCCCCCCCAAAAAAAAAACGGACAGAAGATATTAGTAGCAGAACACAGCAAACTCCAAGACCAATAAACACAGACCAAGACTCTCAACCAATCAGGAGGAAGAAAAAACCATTCTGACACAGCAATAGGCTGCCCCAAATTTAAATCTGAAACCACTGTAAAAGTCTGACTCACAGAGAAACACCATACAGAAGTCTGATGATGGCAGATGAGATTCTGCTGAAAAGTTGCTACAATTTTAAAAGCACCACGTGGGAAAATACCCGAACAAAGCTGAATGCCATATATATATATATATATATATATATATATATATATATATATATATATATATATATGTATGTATGTATATGTATATGTATATGTATATGTATATGTATATGTATATGTATATATGTATATGATGTATATGTATGTATAATATTAATATAGATCAAATCCCATAATGTCATAGGAAGGATTTAAATTTTAAAAATCAAGATTGTGCAGAGCAAAAAGAAGGATGTAAAGCTGGACTACTTGACCAGAGTTAAAATATTTGATATTTCTGGTAATTCCTAAGGGGCTTTTTGCTGAACCAAGATTGAAAAGATGATGATTTCTGGGTAGCGTATACATAAAAGTTAGCCTATGGGAAGAATAACTTATTATTATTTGCAACTTCAAAAGAGGCTGAAAAGTTAGTATATTGGTTTATGTTTGGTGTGATGAATATTTTTTATTGTCTTTGTTGACTTGTTCTTCTCTTTATTCTTGTTTACTTTTTTTCTTTTTCTTTTTTTCTGCACTTTCTAATATTTTTATTTTTGTTTCTATTAGTTTTTACTGTTTATCAAAAACTTGAATACAATTATTTAAAAAAAATATATTCAAAGATTAGTCCCCCCCTCCCCAATAATTGCATCTGCATTAAGGAGATGATCATATCCTTGTCATCTTATTGCTTATAAGAATTGAAGCTGTTGAAAAGAAGGGAAGGTAATGGATGTGCCAAAGACTGCAAACTTCCTTGCTGAAAAGCATGAATTTCTGAAGATATAAACCAAGGTTTGGGGAAGATTACTTGCCTGGAGAATTCTGTTTGTTTGTTTGTTTGTTTTAATGTTTCCTCCAGATTGCTTTCTTTTATTTTTGATCTTTTCCAGATTATCTTTCCCTTCCTCTTATTTTCATTCAGTTTTCATCTTGCCTTTTTTTTTATCTTCCTTTCCCTATCTCATTTTCTGTTTTCTTCTTCACTACTGAATATAGGAGAAAATCTATTTGTGTGGTATATATTTGCATATTTCTCTGTGTGAGGGAAATTGGTTGATGTATGAGTGATATAATGTTAAGAAATAGGGTAGCTTTACAAGATATGCTCACGCAAACACATATGTATCTGCCCACAGTTGCATGCTGAAGATAAGGTACTCCCAGTCAAATGATATATTTCAATGTATTGGTGAGTGAACAAAAGCCGAGCCAAATTTCATGACACAATTTAATATAGCATCTTTCTTCAAGTCTGAGTAAGCACTTAGTATTCATATCCAATTGTTCATTGACTTCTGTAAACAACAATATCAGATCTAGTTATAATGTGGACTTTCCTCTCTTCTTTATCTACCCCAGTTACACATTTTCAGTTGTATGGAACTTTGCAAGCTATTCCAATTCAATTTAAAGCCCATTTGACTTTTATAGAAATTGGGACTTTACCACTTTACATGCAGGTCTCCCCACCCTCTCTGTATTGCCCAGCAACAGTATCAATCTGCAACGGTCAATGCTCTATTGATGTTGTTCTTGTTGTTCATAATACTATTAAAGTATTACTTATTACATTATTTGAGTATTGATGAGACATATGAAACTTTGGGTACCCTGCTCTAGTGAATGCCTACACAGGTCCTTCTTGGTAGCCACTCTGTGATGGTGCTTACTATGATAATGTTCCTTTGTCATGATGCTAAAATGGGAAACTGGGACATAGGCCAACTGTAATCTATACCAATGGGACTCCAGCACTCTAGTGCAAGAAGCTCATTGATCATTGGGAAACCTACAACAGGAAGGAAGGAAATAAAGAGGGGAAAAGAAGGTAGGTAGGTAGGTAGGTAGGCAGGTAGGTAGGAAGGAAGGAAGGAAGGAAGGAAGGAAGGAAGGAAGGAAGGAAGGAAGGAAGGGTAGGTAGGTCAAAGAATTGTTAAGACATCATCTGATGAACAAGATGAATCTTGGCCGCTTGCAAGATATAATTTCTACCCAAATGAACAAAAGCTTTATTGATTTAATCACCTGACAATATCTTATATTTCTGATATGGTCAGATGATTAAATCAATAAACTTTGATTTAATAAACTGATAAAAGTCTACAAGCAAATAAAAAGAAAGCAGGATTGCAGGATATTTACAATATTACCCGTATTATTAACTCCAATGTGACTTGGATAGTCTGTTCACTTCAAAAAGACCTTAGATATTGAGTATAGTCTTACTGGTGATGAGTTTTGTTCCCTGCAAAAGGTAGGACAGTTTCTCCAGGGTGCCCCAGTACTTTTTACTTTTTCAATATTAGTAAACAGTCCATTTCACAGAACACAGTTTACAATCAAAGAAGATAAACTATGTAAAATATCTTCAACAGTTGATGCACCAAAGATGCACAATTATTCTGCAAATGGAACTCCATGAAAACTTTCATACCTTACAAAGGAATCTAGTTGCTCAAAATGAGCTCTGAAAAAAAAAAAAACTCTTTTAAGATATCGAGGCATATAAATACTTTTCTAACTGGGAAGCTGATTGGTGTTGAGTCAGCACAAAGTGATGCAATTATCATATATATCAAATTTGGAAACCACCCATCTCACTCACAGAGCAATTCATGTGAGATGGCACTTGAAAGTTAGGCAGCCCAAGGGTGAGGAGGCCTGTTATGCTACTGTTCTTCAGAACAAAGCTTGAGTATCTATTTGGGTCCATAGATAAGATGTTCAGCCAATAGTTGAATACTGTAATTTTTCCATGACTTTGAATAAGTGTTATAGTCAATTCTGCCCTTATTGTTGGAGTTGATGTAGACTTATTCAACCCCAAATATGCATTTCAATAAAGTGAACTGTATCAGTTCAGTCACCAGAGGCCAAGGTGGGGTAAGGAAGTATCATTAGAATAAACAGGTAGTAATTTCTTCTAATACAAGTATCATACTAACTTAACACTAATTTATCAGCTCAACACAAGAAAGAAATTATTGAAAAAAGTGATTCATGATATTAGAATATACACATCAATCTCTATTTCACTTTCAAGAAAAAAGAGATTATGCCATTTATTTGTTTTACACTATTATGGATGCAAACAATGTAATCAATGCTTTATTGATCATATTCATATTTTATATTTCTAAATAATTTTAATTTGGAACATAATCAATTTTGTTATTTTAGATTCCAGATTCTTTTTAATCAAGCTAAATTTTGAAACATTGGATTATATTTTAAAAAAAATACTATTTATTAATTTTCAACACAAATAGAATATTTTGTGAAGAACAGCAGGTTCTTTTTCAGCTTATCTTTGAACTCCTATCACATTACAACTTGCAGTAAAAGCCGCTAGGCCATGGGGTTATTTCAAGCAAACATGACACTTGATTTCACAACTGCTTTGACAAGTATTGATTTTAAGGTTTACCTTCATCTTCAATATTACACTTAGAGTTGTAGAGACAGGCTACAAATGGCTTGAAAATTCCTCCTTGAATAATTAAAGCTTACCACACAAAATGTCACAACATTTTTTGTTTATTTTGACATGCCTTTAAACCTTCATATTTCTAAAATTAACAATCATTTCTATAACTGAACTCTTTACTTTGGTTGGAAGTGAATCCTGCATGTTAAGTTTCTTGATGTATTTTGTTAAAACTAGACATAAAAGGTGTCCTTAATATCTGGAGGTTATAGGTAAAAAGATCAAAGACAGATGTATACTGCAGATGTTTGTTGTTGTTCTTTGGTTATTGGATCTTTTGGTTTGCTTAAGTTGTTTTCAAATGATTGTTTTTGTTGTGTATTGCAGCGATGCCAAGTGTCTGTGGTAGTTTGTTGTTACAGATATGTTTTTGATGTATGGGATTCCAATTTCACAATTTCTAAGTGATATATTTATCATCTTGTTTTGAGATTTCCATCAAAACTTCACTAGAATTTTAAGTCGATTCCCTAAAGAAATATAATGCCAGCTATATCAAACTTTTGAAAGGCAAAGAAACTTTCAATGCATTAACAAAATCAAAGAAGTGCACTCTGCACTCACTTTCTAGAACAAAAGATCCTATAAATAAATTATTTCAGAAGATGGATATGTGTTATCAAAGAACATAAAAGTTGGAGAATTCTTATTTGATGTCCAGTTTTTCAAAAAGAATTTCAATGTCAGGAAATGATTGCATAATATATGTAATTATATGAAATCACCAATCAAAGTCATCTTTGACAATACCTAAATCAGTTTTCCTTTAAAATATTTAGCAAACAGTTTGATTTGTATTACATTTCTGTACTTTTATTGCTTTATATTTTATAGATATAAATATCTAGATTGATTTTATAGACTGAGAAGTGGCTAGAGGAATCCACCTAAGCATTATTGTTTCAACTTTCTATGAAAAATTAATGCTAATGTCTCATAAGCCCTAGCAGGAATGCAACTCTGCTTTTTATATTAATTTGCATAATGTTACCCACATTGATTTATAATATTATTCTTATTAGTATTATTCTTGGCTGTCACTCCAACCTAATTTAATTATTCTTCCTCTTACATGCTGACACTTTTTTTTTAAAGATAAAGTACATCAGAATTATGGAGGCATACACACACATTTTTCTAGAATGTTACACAAAGTCATGTGGTGTAGAATACCTTCCTATTTATTTTAGCCTAAAGTCTTTTTTACAATATTGATCAAGCCATAAATAGATCAGATTACAAAACTGGAAGTTTTATATTATGTGGCATAAAATAAATGAATATTTTTGAATATTTACTCAGAAAGCATACTCTAAGAATGATTTCCCGAACTGTATTTTACCAGAACATCATTAAACTCCTTAAACAACCCTGCTTGAAGAAGAAATTGTGAGAACTAAGAATTATTTCATTAAATATATCACCTAATCAACTGTTTCATTAATTTAAATCTCAGGTGTCTGGACCATTCCTTTTGCAACAAAACCAGCAAAGAACTTGACTAAATCTTGACAAAAGATTTCAACATTTACATAATATAATAGTAACAGTGTTCAGGAAGGTATTCATTGTAATATCTTAGAACATAGGCTTCTTGTAGGTGATATCACTTATGTCATGACACAAACTATGCAATTTGTATCCATTGCACTGTGATGTCACAATGCCAGTGACATCTATTATTTAGATTTGCATGTTCTCCATGGGCACCCATGTCTCAGAAAGTAGCAATATTGTTCAAATATTTTACATAATGATCTAGTTCATAAAAGGTGATAAATCATGGTTTATTTAACCGCTGTTTGGTAAATGATATATAATTGATGGGATATTCTGCTGAGCTTTAAAATTTACTACAGTTGACAAACTACAATACAAACATGTTTGTTATGTTCAGAAACAGGAAAGAGAAAAGCATCTCTTTACAAATTAAAGATGTTTAATTTTATTCTTGTTTCACTTGCTTACCATATATCTTGGAACAGGGAAGTATCTAAGCTGAAGGGAAACTTGGTCTCATACTGATGACTGACTAAAGTTAGTCTCAGAACTGAAGAAGCTTCTGGGATGAGAAACAAAATGTTTTCAAAGGAAAAACAACAAGAAAATGTGGATGTGTCATGCACTGGCTATGCCCACCCTGTTTTAGCAAAGGGGGGGGGGGAGTTGAAATATGTCATGTGATGACAATGTTACGCCATGAGTTCAACACCCCTAACCTAGATGATGAAGAATTTCCAAAGACATACTGATGACACCTATTTGTGTGTTTTTTCATGGAAGCTTGCTTTCCCAACAGCATTATGTAAAATTCCTGCATTTACTGAACCTGTCTCTTCCACATTTCCAAAGGAGGAGAACACAAAGTTTTGTCTCAGTCAGCATGGTCAGCTGCAAAGAATGCTGGGAAGTATAGTTCAGCAATTCTTAGAATGGGTCTCCAACCTTGGCAATGTTAAGACTTGTGGACTTCAATTCCCAGAGTTCCTCAGCCACAGCTTTGTTGGCTGAGGAATTATGGGAGTTAAAGTCCACAAGTCTTAAAGTTGCCAAGGTTGGAGATCCCTGCTCTAGAAGACTAACCCACTTCTCCACATTAGTATAACCATTTGGTTTTCATTGGCTTAGAGATACAAATGGTTTTGGTGCATGGGAGAGAGTGTTGGGGAATGAAGTCCCTGCTTTGATTCTCCCACCAGCAGATCAATATTCAAAGGACAAGGAGGAAGAAGGAGAGAAACATGTACATTGAACAAGGACACTGCACAAATGGCAATAATGTCCAACAGTTAAACCAATCTACTTTTCTGACACTCAGAAGGGTTAGACAACAGGCATGGAAATGTTGGTAGAAAGACTATGAGATCAATTCAATTTGCTATTCAGGGCATATTGATTGATTGATTAAATTTATATACCACTCCTCTCACAGTTCGAGGCTTTGGGTGGCATTCTTGTCAAAAAGTTGTTCAAGTTTGCATATGGCTCCATTCAATAAATGGGATCTCCTGAACCGCGTAGAACCTGAAGCCCACCCACTAAATAAACATCTGTGATCATTGATGGCCTTCAGGATTTATCTTAAATTTTTATCAAGTTGCTATTAGACACTTCAGTACAGGTAATCCTTGATTTACAAGCATTCATTTAGTGACCTTTCAAAGTTACAACAGCACTGAAAAAAAGTGACTTATGACTCTTTTTCACACTCACGGCCATTGCAACATCCCCATGGTCACGTGATCTAAATCCGGACACTTGGCAACCGATTCATATTTATGACGATTGCAGAGTCCCAGGTTCATGTGATAACCTTAAACCAGAGTCACTTAACAACCCTGTTACTAACTGAACACCTGCAGTGATTCACTAAACAATTGTGGCAAGATAGATTGTAAAATGGGGCAAAAGTCACTTAACAACTGTTTCATTTGACCATAGAAACTTTGGCTCAATTGTGGTCCTAATCGAGGACTACCTACAATAATATGTTGTAGCAAAACACCAATTGAATAATAAATAATATCTCAAACAGCATTAGGTTTAAGAATGTAATAATTACATGACAGATATTAATACAGTTGAGAAAGTCCAGAAATATTTCACAAGAAGAATTCTCACTCCTCCACTTGTTGCAGAATACCTTATGCCACCAGACTTGAAATTCTAGACCTAGAAAACCTAGAACTACACCACCTTCAGTCCAATCTAAGTATAGTATATAAAATCATACATTGCAATGTTCTACCTGTCAACAAATACTTCAGCTTCAACCACAACAATACAAGAGCACACAATAGTTACAAACTCAAAGTTAACCGCACCAAACTTGATTGCAGAAAATACGACTTTACCAACAGAGTGGTCAATGTCTGGAATACTCTACCTGACTCTGTGGTTTCTTCCCCAAACTCCAAAAACTTTAACCTTAGACTGTCTACCTCTGACCTCACCCCTTTCCTAAGGGGTGAGGTCAATAGTAGGGGGTGTGCATAAGCGCACCAACGTGCCTACGTCCCTGTTGTATTGTTTCTTTTTTATTCATATCCATTTCATGTATTCATAACCATGCTTATACTTATACCTGTTATCCAATATCTGCTTGACAAATAAATAAAATAAATAAAATAATGTCAATAAAGAAAACAGTCTCAATGGAATTAACTTCTGTCATCTGTTGATGAACTCAGAGCAGCAACAACACTTCCAAACTCTCTCCATCTTTTAACTGGGGGAACATAATTCTAGACCTGCAATAATAGGAACTACTACTTTTACTTCAGAATAATCATAAAATGTATCTCAAGAGCCATGAAAAGGGAACACAAACTTCAGATAAGCCATTAATGATGTGTTTCCTACACTTCATAGAAGCTATTTTTAAAGCTATAAATTAACTTTACTTAAACTGAAGTAGAGTAGTAGGGTTGTTTTTCCCCTCAAAAAGAACATTATTTAGAAAAGCAATATTCTATTCTTTAATAAAAGTCTGTGGCTCAGATTTTTACAAGATCTTGTTGCTTTTGGTATATTAAAAATTAAAATATCAGGTTGTTTTTTTAAAAAAATCCTAGTATACAGCAATCTCTTTTCAAAGTAAGCTATTTTCCTTTTGATGCCTGAGAAAAATCCTTTTATTCTTTAACTTCTACTTAACTATTCATTTTAAATGTTGTTTCATCATTTGTATTATGCACCTTATAAATACACTTAAACATATGTTTTCTACAAATTATACATGTTAGGTATCTGTATACACAACCACATAAATGTTATTTCAACACACACACACACACACACACACACACACACACACACACACATACACACACAGAGAGAGAGAGAGAGAGAGAGAGAGAGAGAGAGAGAGAGAGAGAGAGAGATGTGTACACTGTTGTTGAAACCTTTTGTTGAAGAGTGTCATAAATATATTTCAAGTAAGAAAAATTGTCTTAAGATTGGGAGGTAATATTCCAGGACCAAAATTCCAAATGCTTTTAAACATTTGGAATCCCACAGTCTATAAAATGGGCATCTCCACATGAATGGCATGGACTACAAGGGCTTTTGAAAATAAAGAAAAGGCCTCTCAACTAGATGCATGGACTTAATGGAGCATCCAGGTTTTACATCTCTCTTTCAACAGAAAAGGTATAATAATTGAAAAGTCAATATTATGCAGAAACAAATTAAGCATTGGGATTAAACTCATGGGATTGCTGAACTGCCTTGTACTATTCTATAAACATAGATTACAACAATTAAATAAAGCCCAGTCATAAAAGAGAAATTACTTTGGATGCTTTATGATTTGCTGGGAATGGAGCTGAGTGGACCTACCCGTCCTAGACAAATCATCTTTACAAAATATATACAGCGATCATAAACTGGTTTCATCTTCCATTTCAGAAGATGTCTTAATATGCCCCAAAAGTGGACATTTCAATATTACTTTTTATTCAGGAACACAAGTGTATAGTCCACAGACTATATGACACAGCAAGTGCTATGAAACACTCTTTGTAAGCTGAATCCAAAATGTTGCACAACCCCCTGTATATGTTATGCTTATTTCCTAGAGGGTTCTGCAAAAATAAATTAAATAATATGCACTACATGGATATTAATAAGCTGAGAAATAAAACAGGAGGACTTTCTATTTATCCCCTTTCTAAATTATTCTGTTAAAAGGAGATTTTCAAGGAGATCATCAGGAAACCCTTTAAGCTCTGAACTTCACTGACAGAGAACCAGAGAAATTATGGAATGAAATTAAAGGATAATAAATCAAATATTCCAAAGCAATGCCACAGCATTGATTTAGAACAGTGGGAACGCATTTGGCAGGTAAATAATAAGCTAACATTGTCGGTCTCCTACAAAGAGAACTTATATAAAAAGTTTTATTGTTGGTACCCCCCCCCCCCAGCGAGAATAGCTAAAATGTTCCCAAATATGATAGCCAAATGCTGGAGATGTAACCATAGTCAGGGAACGTATTTTCACATGTGGTGGATGCATCCTTAAGCACAGAGATACTGGTTTAAAATTAAATCCTGGTTAGAGGAGCTAACAGAAAAGAGAATCAAACTCAAACCATAAATTGTCCTGTTAGGCATGTTAGAGCCGAGTCTGAACAAAAAACATCAATATCTAATGCTCCATATTATAACTGCTGCTAGAATTTCCTTCACCCAAAATTGGAAACAGGCTATGACCCCCTCAGAAACTGCAATAATTAATAAGATATACAAATGTGCCAAGATGGATAGATTGACGAAGCTATTGAAAAATAAGGAAGAAGGAGAATACTATAAGATATGGGATATTTGATATGAATGGATAAAGAAAAGACACAAAGGCGTTATATGTGGAAACATAAAGTAATAAGGTTTATGTGTAAATAAATGTATATATGTATAAAATGTATAAAATGTTTAGAATGAAGAATTAATTATAGAGATGGATAACACAGTAATAGAGGATATTTAAAAGTGTAACGCTGCTATAGTGTCGTTGCAAAAATGTGGAAATTTGTTTTTAATTATTGAAACATTGAATAAACAAATTTATTAAACAAAACAATCAAATATTTTATCCTATTAAAGTTTTCTCTACATTGAAATAAGCTGAGCAGTAAACTGTTAAGAGCCCTGTTTATTTGTTTATAAAACAGTCCCTTTTTTTGTCAATATCTGTTAAATTTATTTTCCATTGCTGAGGAAATGGAGTTAGAAAACTTGTGTTTCCATAGTCTCTACCTGCAGAGTGAGATCCATCTTTCATTCTTGATGGGTTGGGATATTTGCATTTATGCACCCATAAGTCACTGAAACTACAGCAAAATATTACTTTTTCAATTCTGCACCTTCCTTGCTTTACAAGTGTTTATCCAACTGTAACTGTCATCTCTCTAAAGATGTATGAAATTGGATTGGTTTGCACCTGCATCTAAACCATTGGCAGAAGGAAAGCAACCAGCTTCACATTTTAGCACATTTCCTTCCTTGTGACAGATATTTCAATTCAGACCCATGCACAAATAATCAAGGACAATTGATTTTTTTTAAAAAATGTATATTTTTATGAAGTGGATAACAAATATCTAGCCTCAGGCTGGGAGCCATAAATGTCAACATTGAACAAATGTAATCTTGAGAATGTTCAAGTGTAAAACATTGTGAGATTAAGGCCAAAACCTTTCTGCCTTTGCTTCATCTAATTGCTTTCAAATATTTTAGGCTTCTGCTATGTTCTACTTTAGAAATATATTTATAAAAGAAGAAGAAAAGCTGCACTCTCGTCTCATCCTATCTAGGAATAAACCTGATTTAATATAATTGGTCTTACTTTTGATGGAATATTTATAGAACTTTGAAGTGAATAAAGGTAGAAAATGGCCGACTGAGATCAGCCACAATTTCTTGTGGCTTATTCTTGTGGTCTGTATTGAAAAGGATGATGTTCCTTGGAAGGTGATGGGTTAAAGCAAGGGTCTTCAAACTTGGCAAGTTTAAGACTTGTGGACTTTAACTCCCAGAATTCCTGAGCTAACATGATTGGAAGAGGAATTTTGGGAATTGAAGTCCACAAATCTTAAAGTTGCCACAGTTGAAGACCCCTGGGTTAAAACATATCATGCCATAGCTGTATTGATTAATCTATAGGTAGAATCAACTTGCTTTTGACATTGTTGCTGGCATTTTTTATTATTTTAAATTTCCTTGAACCATTGAAGAGATAGCCCTTTGACCCCAGCTGTTCTTTAGAAAAGCTTAAAAAAAGAGGCTCCTTGGTTTTTCAAACAGACCAGAAGCCAGGCCACTTGAGCAATGATGGATGGCTGGAATTTTTTTATTTGTGTATTTCCCAATGCTTTGGAGATTTCTGTGTTGGGATATTTGTTCGACTCATTTCTTTAATTCTTCTTGAGACTCTTGGCTCATTTGACAGCTTTTTGAATATAATAAATGATGATGATGATGATAATGATGATTGTTATCATCAGCAGCAGCAGCAGCAGCAGCCATTAAGACTTAGCTTAAGTTGCTTTTCTCTTAATTTTTAATTATGCTCACTGCAGTGGTTGTATCAAACATAGGGCTAAGATATTCTGGGTGAACCCAGTAGTTTATTTCAAAACAGTACTAAGCAAACTGCACTGGCTGCACAACATGCAAAGTCTAAAAATAAGCAAACAAACAAAACCTATTTTTGTGTGATGTGTGACATGTGGATCAGGCTAAAGTCTGTTCTAGAGACAAGTAATGTAAATGCAAAATCTAAGCATTATCGTTCAATTTCAACATTACTGTTTTCTTCATCTGAGGCATTCTGTTATAAATGAAATTAAAGTAAAATGTTATTTTTATCTAAAATTGTGGTGGTTCTTCCAATAATGCTCCTATTTCAAAGAAAATTCAAAAACTGACACCATCCTACAAATCTGTTGCTAGGTTAAATTTGACTTTGAGCTCTCAAAACAAAGGTAACATCTCTTTTTTCCAGTAATAATTATTATCAGCACTGGGATCATGGGTAATAAAACATTATATTTTAAGCATTAGTGAAACATTAATCATTTAAACACTGTTAATATGTCTGCAAGTATGAGTGTTTTTTTTATAAAAAAAATTGGGGGACTTAGTTATGCATTAAGTCATGAATTAAACTGATTTTGAGAGAACAAGACAGTTAATTTGTATTTATTATTTGCTTCGAAAGATAAACTTTTTATAACTATTTGCACACTAGGGGGTATAATCCATTAACATATACTAATGCTTTTGCATTACCAAGCTGTTTCCAGAAATGCAAATTACAGTTTAACACATTTGTGTACATAAAAAAAAAAAAAAAGAATGCAGAATATAGTCATAAAGGTTTGCTATAGAAAATATGCAGAAATGTGCAAATACTTGAAATAATTATATGAGAAAGGATGCAGTTCCTGCTGAACTACTAAATGGGAATGAAACAAACTGGCACTGAATATTGAGGACGTATACACTACTATATTGATTTTATTTTAGAAAAAATAAAGTGAAATATTGAAAGTGAGACAAGAATGAATCATGTACATATCAGAACAGGGTTTTGTTCTAGGTCTAAGACAACATTTGAGATACTCAGACAGCAGTATATTTAGGAAGAGTTAATGCATACAATAAAGAGTTTGGGATCTCTAAGGCATTAAAAAAGCTACTTCATCGAGTACCTGACAGCTATTGTGGGAGGAGAGAGAGGAGAGAAGGGAAAAGGAAAGATGATGAAAAAAGAATGATAGTCATTGATAGAAACTCAAAAGATAACAGCAGTTGATGTGACACAGAAATGCTATTATTAAATTGGTGCTTAAGACCGAAACTTAATTTCTGTTCTATGTATAACTCAGTTAAGTTTTGGACTTCAATTCCCAAAATTCCCCAGCCAGGATGGCTGGCTGGGGAATTCTCAGAGTCGATGTCCACAGGCCATAAACTTGCCAAGGTTGAACATCCCTGCTCTAAAGTGTTATAACTAGTATATTTGGACCTAACCTCCACTCCTCTTAAACTAAACCCTAGTGATCATCAGGAGTAAATTACATCATTTGCAGATGAAGTATCAGAATTCTTATTCCAAACATTCTCATATCTGGCCAATCTGTTAATATCACAATGTTCCAGAGCAAGCATTGAATTAGTACAACATCCATATATGGAAGTTAGTTTTGTCATGTTTGCTACTTAAGTCACTCCTTTGGAAACTGATTTGTTGAAATAAAAGCACTGTAGATTTTTTCCCCATAGTTTTGAAAATGCCACAACATAAACATATCTTTAAATCAATTCACACATAGGACTGTATGTTTAGATTGGAATAGAGATAAATGCTAACTTTCATCCAAAAGTCATTTAAACCCTAAAAACAAAAGCTGCAAATTGATTCTTACATTTCAAAATTAATTAATTAATCAAATTTATATAACCCATCTCACAAAATGTGACACTGGGTGGTGTTTAATAATCAACTTATCCACTAAATTTGCTTCATTGGCTCAGTGATTTTTGTCAAGAACCCTAATTGTAGTGCAGCTATCATAATTAAGTTATGTTGTATAGTAATTCTTTTATAATGTTCTCTGGGTAATCAAATAAGCCAGCCACATTTATAGTTATCAGTATTCCAAGTAGCCTGTGAAGCAGAAGAAAGGCACTTCCCATTCCTCTCGATATTGTCACAGACATGACAGCTAAAATTAATTATCACAATTATCTGGGGAAAAAAAATTAAATCATCTGTGAAATCAATGCCAATCATGAAGTCTCATTCACTAGTACTCTACTTTGTCAACAGGAAAATAAATGTGGCTGTGACAAGCCATCATGAAACCCAAGAGAGTGCTTGCTAGTTATCAACACAACGATATGCAGCACATAGATTGAACAGCTTGCTTTCAGAAGCTTTGGGTGCTCCAACAGTAAAAAGAGATTGCACAACTATTTATCCGGAAAGGTATATTGGCTTCTGCCTGGTCTAGAGATTTGACTAAAAGATCTCCAAATTCCCTTCCAAACACATAATTTTATGTTCTGTAACTATACCTTATAATAGTATTTATATGACCAATCTCTCCCATGTTTATACACAATTTTCAGATTTAAATAAGAATCAGCCATTGAAATATCTATAAATATTAATTATACTAAAACAGGTTATGTCTACCATCTACTCCATGACAAAGAAACCTGCACTTTCATATATTTCAACCATCTGCCTGTTGCTAATGTTGTGAATATGATTTTTATGCAGTCTTTTCAAATCTGAATGTTATAATCTGACCTTAATAATCAGTTGTATTGTTCCCATCCACAGCACATTTTCCATATATTTGAAAAACTACATAGATTTAAGAAAGCCAGTTTCCCCATTTTTTTAAGTCTGTTCCATCATTTTTGTAAAACAAGTGATCCCCCACACCATGTATACTATATGCAAAAGCCAAATATGGAATCTGAGATCTAGAAAACGCAACTGGACAGAGATGGTATTCAGTAGGTTGTGACCAGTTCTGGAGAACTGGTAGTGGAGATTTTGAGTAGTTCGGAGAACCGGCAAATACCACCTCTGACTGGATATTTTACAGTATCCTTCCCCTGCCACACCCATCAAGCCACGCCCACAAAACCAGTAGTAAAAAATAATAATCCCACCACTGAACTGGACCTTAAACTAGTTTACAATGAGTTACATTTAGTTGAGAAGAAAGTTGTCCTTTGTCTTGATATCGTTGAATCAACTTATTAATTCTTATTGTACCTTATGACTATCATTAAGTGTTGTACCTATGGTTCTTGACTCTTGACGAATGTGTTATGGACTAAGCCAACTCAGCGAGACAACCCTAAACAGCTTTTACTTTACAGCAGGCTTGTAATCCTGCACTTCTCATTGGCCCACAAATAGAGAGTCATGATTGGTCATTTTTGGCCAGTCTGATTGGCTGTTAATGGGCCCCTCTGATTGGATGCTTGCAAAAGTAGTAAACTCAAACCATTGGTTGTTTGACAGCAGTCAGATCTATAAAAGAGCTGCTGCTGCCCAAGTATTTGCTCTGTTCTTATTTTACAATAAAGAATTGAAGTCACCGTTTGATGTCTCATCTCTGTTCCTTGCGCCCATACCCAGGACTTAACACTGGCGATGAGGATGGGATGCAGAGATGATAGAGCTGACTAAGTACGCATTGAAAAAGACAGAGCACATGGCGAAAGAGTACACGCAACAAACGGCAAGATGACCAGCGGCGCCATACCACCTGCTCCATTCGACCAAGCAACCGAAGACTGGGACTCGTATATAGATCGCTTCCAGATGTTCCTGGAGACCAACAATTTAAAAGATGCTACACCTGGCAAGAAACGAACGGTGTTCCTGACTCATTGCGGCCCTGCCGTTTTCAAAATGGCTAAAGCACTAGCAAAACCAGCGGAAGTGAAGACCATGGATTGGGATACCCTCGCCCCAATCCTCCAGGCCCATTACGCACCCGCAGTACCTACACTGATACGAAGACACGAATTTTACCAGAGGGACCAATGGAAGGACGAGAGCGTTGGGAACTTCGAAGCCGACCTCCGGAACCTAGGAGGCCTTTGTGGTTTTGCAAACTTAGAGGAAGCCCTAAGAGACCACATAGTTCTGGGACTAAATGCGCCACACGTGCAGAGTAAACTGATGGCGAAAGGTGACATCAGCCTTACAGATGTCATCACCAACGCTACTGCCGCAGAAGTAACCAGGAAGTCAGCCGCTCGAATGCGCCGAGCGAACGCACCGCTTTGCCAACTCGCTAATGATAGCCCACTCGCCACTGAGAAGCACACTACCACCACCCACCATGAAGACCTCGAATCGTCCTCAGACAGTGAGGAAGAGGAGGTCAACTGGTTCAGCTCAGAACGAGAGCAAAGAAACCAGAGACGTCCGCGCTAATGTGCTGGTTGTGGGGCAAACCACCCGCGATCGGACTGCAAATTCCTCGACGCACTCTGCTGTACTTGCGGAAAAAGAGGCCACATTGCAAAAGTCTGCAGAAGCAAGCGAGAGTCCAGTCCCAGCCAAAGGGAGAACAACCTCCGTCGGGAGACAGGCAAACCTCCTGAGAACCAGGACCATCTGAACCACCAATGGAACAACCACTACTACTACAGAAATCAAGCACCTGCCTCTTCAAAGAGATGATAAGAGGCCCACCAAACCATTATTATCGGCCACGCTTCATCGTTCGATGCAAGAAAGATCCGCGTAAGGGTTACTATTGAGAATCGACCGTGCGTGATGGAAGTCAATTCGGGATCGTCCCTATCGATGGTATCCTGGAAAACCCTCAAACAGCTGATCCCTGCCATTTGCCATCAGGACCTCAGCACGCAACGAATCATCCTGAAAGACTACCAGGGAAACAGAATTCCAGTTGTCAGTTCCAGCCACATCCAAGTATCCTTCAAGGACCGCACAGTGATGCTTCCCCTGACTGTCATCGATCGTGACCGACCCAGCTTGTTAGGGTTACAGTGGTTTGCCCCACTTGGGATTGAACTAGCGGTCATACACCAAACCAGAAGCAATGACTGGGAAGAGGCCCTCATCCAGGAATTCTAGGACGTGTTCACAGGAACATTAGGCAAGTACAAGGGGACCCCTATATCATTTAATCTCAGCCCCAATGTAGCTCCCATTCGGCTTAAGCCTTGTCGGGTGCCTTTTGCCCTAAAGCCAAAGATCGACGAGCAGCTAGATAAACTGATAGCCCAAGGTGTATTGGAACCGATTGACCATGCCCGCTGGGAAACTCCAATAGTAATGCCCATGAAGCCAGATGGTTCGTTAAGAATTTGTGGGGATTACCGGGCCACCCTAAATCATGCTCTTCAACAGAGCACTTACCCAGTACTGGTGGTTCAACACCTTCTTCATTCCCTGGGTGGCGGAAAAATATTTGCAAATATTAGCTCATGCATACCAGCAACTACCTGTAAATGCAACAACTGCAGAAGCCCAGACAATAGTTACACATAGAGGTGCTTTCAAGTGCAATAGACTCCAATTCGGAGTCAGCGTGGTGCCGGGCATTTTCCAAAGTTTAATGGAGAGACTATTACAAGGCATAAAATGTGTCGTGCCTTACTTTGACGATGTCCTAATAGCTGCCCCCACTAAAGAGTTATTAGTACAACGACTCAGAAAAGTTCTTCAGAAATTTAAAGACGCTGGTCTGAGGGTAAAGAGGGACAAGTGTCAACTTTGTATGGAGAGAGTGGAGTTCCTGGGATACCTTCTCAACAAACAGGGAATCCACCCCACCGAAAAAAAACTAACCGCAATCAAAAATGCCCCAAGACCTAGGAATAAGACAAACCTCCAAGCCTTCCTGGGACTCATTAACTTTTATAACATCTTCTTGCCCCAGAAGGCGACCCTAGCCAGGCCCCTACATAGACTTCTTGACAAAAAGGCTTCCTGGGTCTGGGGACGGCATGAAGAGAGAGCATTCCAAGAGGTAAACAACCTCTTAACCTTCGATGCTGTATTAATGCAATACAACGAGGCTCTACCTTTGACGGTTACCTGTGACGCCTCACCATTTGGAGTGGGAGCCATTTTAAGCCATGTCCTACCAAATGGGAATGAGGCACCTATTGCGTTCTTTTCGAGAACTTTGTCTAAGACCGAAAGGAACTACAGTCAACTTGATAAAGAGGCTCTCGCTATTGTATCCGCAATTAAACGTTTCCATGAATATGTGTATGGGAGACCCTTTACCATAATTACAGACTACAAGCCGCTACTTGGTATTTTGGCAGGAAACAAACCAACTCCCCATATCTTATCACCAAGAATGACACGTTGGTCAGAATTTTTAGCCGCCTACGATTACCGATTGCAACACCGCCTGGGAAAAACCATTCCCCACGCTGACGCTTTGAGCCGATCCCCACTACCAGACATCATAGAGGACCCTGCTCCAACCTTATCCGTATTGCAAATCGAAACCCTCAAATCGCCGCCACTGACCGCTTTTTTTTGCCTTAGAAAAAAAAAGGACCCTGTTTTGGCACGAGTCGTCCGCTGGGTGGAACGGGGTTGGCCGGTCAGCGAAACCAATGATACGTTCAAGCCATTTAAGAATCGTCAAACAGAGCTATTCTCCCAAAAAGGCTGCATAGTGTGGGGAGACAGAGTCGTAATCCCAGAGAAATTACAACATAGAGTATTAAAAATATTGCACGATGGACATCCAGGCATCGTGTGGATGAAGGCATTGGCCAGGAGTTATGCATGGTGGCCTGGGTTAGATAAACAAATAGAAACCTGGGTAGCAAAGTGCAGCAAATGTCAGGAAACTCGCTCTAATCCTCCAAAAACTCCCCCAACCCAGTGGGAAACACCTCGAGGTCCTTGGTCCTGCATCCACATCGATTTTGCGGGACCCACAAGAGGACACACCTTCCTCCTAACAGTGGATGCCTATTCAAACTGGCTCGATCCACAAGATGAAAAGCACCACCACAGAGGCAGTCACTAAAAAACTGAATAAGCTATTCGCTACCCACGGATTTCCGGATGTCCTGGTCTCCAATAATGGCCCCCAATTCACTGCCCTGACATTCGAACAGTACCTGGCAGATCGGGGCATCCGCCATGCCTTAACATCGCCAGCTCACCCTGCTGCCAATGGTAGGGCTGAGAGAATGGTTCAATTTGTAAAAAAGACCTTGCACAAAATGGACCATGGCGACATTGACGACAGAATAAACCGGATGCTTCTCCTTCAGCATATAACCCCAAACAGTACCATAAACAAAATCCCAGCTGAACTCCTGATGGGTCGCAAACTTCGCTCACATCTCGATCGCCTCCATCCAAACTACATGCCGGAACAATCCCTAGGATCCACCAGCAAGTGTCAGGCATTCCAGGAAGGTGACCTCGTGTTTGCGAAAAACTTCTTGGGTGACCCATTGTGGGTCCCTGCTACCATAATGCAACTTACGGGACCCCGATCCTATCGCCTGCAAACTACAGATGGTAAGATGTGGAAATGCCACATAGACCAACTCCGTTCCAGATTAGCACCTAGTCCTATCTCAGCCCCAGAATCTCCAGCTGGGGGGGGAGGGAACATTGAGGAGGCCGAAGAAGAATTAACAATCGAAACCCAACAGTCTACACAACCAACCAGGGGATACTCACCGTCAGAAGGAGAACCGAGCCAGGGAGTGGCCTCGCCGCGTGACAGCACTGCGATGGAAACGGATCCAGGGAACCCGGAAGACAACACTGGCGTAAGCAGAGAAAGCAGCCCAGGGCCACAGTTTTCACCATCCAACCCAGTTAGCAGCCCACCGGAACCAGAGGCAGGACAGAAACCGGTGGAACAGCGCAGGTCGAGCAGGCAGGTGAAGCGACCTGGCTGTTTGCGAGAATACGTCATCCCACCCCTCAGACAGAACCTAGGGGGGAGGGGTGTTATGGACTAAGCCAACCCAGCGAGACAACCCTAAACAGCTTTTACTTTACAGCAGGCTTGTAATCCTGCACTTCTCATTGGCCCACAAATCGCAAGTCGTGATTGGTTGTTTTTGGTCAGTCTGATTGGCTGTTAATGGGCCCCTCTGATTGGATGCTTGCGAAAGCGGTAAACTCAAACCATTGGTTGTTTGACAGCAGTCAGCTCTATAAAAGAGCTGCTGCTGCCCAAGTATTTGCTCTGTTCTTTTTTTACAATAAAGAGTTGAAGTCACCGTTCGATGTCTCGTCTCCATTCCTTGCACCCATGCCCAGGACTTAACAGAATGTATCTTTTCTTTTATATATACAGAGAGTATCTGCACCAAGACAAATTCCTTGTGTGTCCAATCTCACTTGGCCAATAAAGTATTCTATTCTATTCTATTCATTGAATCAGCACTTGCTTTTTTCAAGGCTCTTTTCAAGATCTTTTTAAAAGGGCAATGGACATTAATCTTAACTGTTAAAAAAATCAATACTATATCTTTTCCTCTGGTATCTTGTGTCAGTGCAAACAATTAACATATAATGAAAAAGATCAGAAACCTATTTAGGTAATTAATGTGTTTAATCTGCTATCAAGAACAGTAGAAGCATTAATTGAAATCCTGGAGGAGAGTTCCAGAAATTGTTTGAAATGTTGGACCAACCACTCTAAGGCCATAATACTAAAAACCAAAAACAAAAATTCCCTTATTTTCATCTACAGAATTAAAGTGTGATTTGTATTTTATCAGCTAAAGCTAAGATCTCTTTCCCTGAATGGCAATGTCAAAAGATTTAGGTGGAGACTTGTGATTTTCTTAAGGGGATGAACCTTAAGGATCTTTTAAAAAGTGCTTCATGTCTTGGGAAATGGTTCATATATGTTTTAATCATGGCTCAAAGCCTAGTTACAAGATCAAAATGCAACCCTTGGAAAGTGGCAACATCAGGGGAACCAAAGACCTATGATAGGCTAGCCAAGGGCAATACAATGATTGATTTGCTGTATTGCTTGATTGACCTGTCTTTCATATCTTCATAATCTAATATTTTTAAACAGATTTTTGCTACCTTCCTTGGTATAATTTATCATTTAGGCAATAGCCCAACTGATAAACTTTTGTCCCTTTCTCGAGGGCAACAGCACATTCATTTCCCACCGTTTTGCTTGCTAGTAATGGGAATTGGACCTCTGCGTTGGCACAGATATACATCTAACCTGATATACATCTAGACTATCATTCAATATTGGGGCCCAGGGAATTCTCTGCTGCCATTCTGTGCAATATAAAAATGTTTAACAGAAAGCATTTTCTACATCTGTCTGAAAATGTCAACCGAAGAAGTTGTCTCCCAGAAAAGTAGTTTGCAATCTGCCAACAATGACATGACAGATAAGTGAAAGCTTTATGTTCGTTCAGCAATCACAGCAGCCTCTTATGGCCAAACAGGCAATCAAGTTATAACAGAGCTTGTCTAAATGCGGTGTAGAATCTCAAGACAGCAACATGCTATAGATCAATTATTCATCCATTTATCAAATAAAGCTCAGGGCCAGGTGGATTATAGTTCTATTGTCAAGGAGACTTTCTCTTCTTCCTTTGGAGATACTATTGGAACAATCCAATTTTTACTTGGGTTCCTTCACTTTCACCAAGTGGTAACTATTGTAAGGATTCTGGTAGCAATCTTGTTATAGTAGGTACCCACCACAATCAAGAGGGGGAAATTTTAATGACTTACTTTCTGCTTCCAGGAAAATCAGTTACTGATATATGTCCTTTATTCTAATGAAATATATGTACCCATTTCATGTATTCATAACTATGTATATACTTATACCTATTATCTCGTAAGCGATTGACAAATCAAAATAAATAAAATAAATAAATAAAAAATAAATAAATATTTAGGATATTACTGTAAAGCCTGCAGTTTCCCCCCCCCACCCCACCCCCCCCAAAAAGAAACTGTAAGTATCAAGGAACCTAACAAGAAGGAATGAACTAATCTACACTATACCAAATTACATCATACTAATTCTATCACATCACTTTGCATTTTTTTTATCACATACTTTAATTTTAACTGCTTGTTGTTTCATGTGATGCATGACTTCTCGTTGCTTAAGATTGCCACCTCACTGGTTTTGAATGGTCACTTCATTTTGACCTCTTGCACTTCAAGCCCTCACATGTTCAATGGGGCATGCTCTTAGGAAAATGTAAATAGGGATTAAACTCTTATCTCCATCTTGGATACAATTTAAGGAAAGAGCAGACAGAGCTGCCACAAATGATCTAAGTCTAGTTCCCCACCCCCTTCAATTCCATAGATCCTCATCTAGCTCCAATTTAGTATTGGACTTTAGTTGATTAGATTCTTGTAGATTAGGGTTGAATAAGCAGTCTGTGATACAACTTAATTTATGGTCCAGATCTTTTGGGCTTGACACACAACCAGCTGTGTTCAGATGATATGTTCCTTGGTGAAAGCCAAAGGCAAGAAGTAGTGAGCATAAAGTCTCTACAGAACTCATTTTTACATATATAGTATTCCAGTTGATGAGAATATGAGAATTCATATATTCATCATTTCCTTGCTGGAAACAATTACATGGTCTCATGGACAACTAGCTAGCCTCAGATGCCAAAGCTTGACTTATGGAGCAGAGAGGTTGCTATCATTTTATGGCTGCTGAATTCTACACATATGGAGAATCTATCACCTGAACATGAGGATGATTACTTCTGAATCAACGTAAACAGGATTGCACTCCTAAAATTTCTTTCCTGAACTTTTCAGAAAGTTTTTTCAATTCAGAAAAGCTTTTATTAATTCAAGGACTACCAAACATGCAGAATTCATAGCGGAAACAGGAAGTGTTATCTGAAAGTCTACTAGACAAGGAGAAACAATTCATTTGTTTTTTTCTTTCCTCAAGGAGAACTCAGATTGCGTCCCAATCCAGTTTTGCTTCTTTGTAAAAGTGACACCTTGTTTTGTTTAAATGTTCCCATTTACAGAGGTAAGCAAAACCAGTGGGTATAATTGTTTGAATAAGCAGCACAGTCCTTAAGCCCATTAATTAAGGCAAAGATGGATCCATTGGGAGAGATGAGACCTGATTCCAGGAAGCAGTGAATTAGCTTGGTCCACTTGGGAGTCAATAAAAAGCATCTGAGGGAAAGCAAAATTGCCCCTACTTCTAGAGATGCAGAGCAGGGTATTTCCATTGTATTATCAACATTGTCCACACTTGTCTAAATGTCCATGGAGATTCTCAATCATCTAGGTCATTCAACCCTATCTACAAGAATCTAATCAACTAAAGTCCAATATTAAATTGGAGCTAGATGAGGATCAATGAGTGGTGCTTTTTCCAAAAGGCAACTGGACTTTCTTGGGTTTTTTTAAATTAATAATAATAATAATAATAATAATAATAATAATAATAATAATAATAATAATAATTTTATTATTATTATTATTATTATTATTATTATTATTATTATTATTATTATTATTATTATTATTATTATTATTATTTAATATTTCACTTCTCATCCAAGAAGCTTCTTCCAAACTTGGATCAAAAACAAAATGTTTTCAAAGAAAACAAATCAAGAAAGTCCATCTGCCTTTTTGGAAAAAATCACCTTTGGGATTACAGTTGTCTACTTCAACTATGCTTTGTATCTGCACCCACCGAAAGACTGAATTGATACCCCATGAGCGCAGAAAAAAATCAAATGGGAAACTCAGTAAGAAACAAGAGCAAAGTGTATGGAAAGAAAGCAGATGGGCAGAAGCTTCAATTAGATTAGGTGAATGCATGCAAATGCTTCATGGGATTGTTCTGTGCATAGAATTAGAAGATATACTTAGGTATATCTTAAGATATTCTGAACGGCAGTTTTCCGGTTCCGCGTGGCTTCGGGGCAGAAGGAATTCGCGACCGTCCGCGATTCCTGCTATGCTTGCCGCCGAGGTGCCCCCGATCCAAATGGATCCGGGGGATATGGCTGCCCTGTAGAGGCAGCCGAAGAGAGAGGGGAGCCGGACAAGGGGTTGGGGGTGTCGCAGACCCCCTCCTCATCCAGAAAAACCCCTTTTTCCTGAGGTGGTGGAACGGCGGTCAGTAATGGCCGCCACGAAGAAGCCTGCAACCAGGTAAGATTGTGCTGGAGGAAGCAGGAAAAGTGAAAGTGCTGGCTGAGCCGGGTTAATCAACATCTCTTTAACTCTCTGGAACTGAATTGTTTGAATTGCTGGAGGATACATTGTATCCCTAAGAAGATCGGAAAGCGGTGGAGAAAGCTGTTAAAGGGAAACTTTTTTTTCTACACTCTCCCACCCCATAGAAACAGCAGATGAAGATTTGAAATTTATTTGGGCATTGAAGGTGAATTATTTTGAAAGTTAAAGCCAAGGGACAAAAGACTCTTTGGACATTGGACTTAATAATTTAAGAAACCGGAAAACCCTTATTGGAGGTATGGATTTCTGATCATTTAAAAATTGATGTTCCAAGTGGGAAGGGAGAGGAAAAAAATTGGAGCAGAAGTTGAAAAAGGAGGAGATTGCCTAGAATTCTAAAGAAAGATATATGGTAATTGGACCTCTTTGATTAAACAGTAACCCCAGAAAGAGAAGTAGAAGAAGGAAAAAAAAGCATTAACTTTTGGAATCTTTTTTGAATTATTCTTGATTAAAAATACTTGGGTGGTTGTTTTGGGAAAAGTTTATCTTTTTATGATGGCATCGCTTGTGGATGAATTAAAAACTGAATATCAAAAATATAAAAAGGAGGTTTCCGGTTTCGCGTGGCTTCGGGGCAGCAGGAATTCGCGACAGCTCGCGATTCCTGCTGTGCTAGCCGCCGAGGTACCCCCGATCCAGATGGGTCAGGGGGATATGGCTGCCCTGTAGGGACAGCTGAAGAGAGAGGGGAGTCGGACAGGGGGTTGGGGGTGTCGCAGACCCCCTCCCCCTCCGGAAAAACCCCTTTTTCCCAAGGCGGTGGAGCGGCGGTCAGCAATGGCCACCACGAAGAAGCCAGCAACCGGGTAAGATTGCGCTGGAGGAAGTAAGAAGAGTGAAAGTGCTGTCTGAGCCGGGTCAAGTAACATCTTGCAAATTGGCTGGAACTGAGCTGTCTGAATTGCTGGAGGATACATTGTATCCCTAAGAAGATCGAAAGCGGCGGAGAAGCTGTTAAAGGGAACTTTTTTTTTTTTTCTTCACTCTCCCACCCCATGGAAACAGCAGATATGTTTGGATATATTGGACATTGAAAGTGAATTGTTTTGAGAGTTGAAGCTAAGGGACAAAAGGGTTTTTGGACATTGAAAAACTTAAGAAATTGGAAAACCCTTGTTGGAGGTATGGATTTCTGATTATTTAAAATTGATATTGCAAGTGGGAAGGGAGAGGAAAAAAAATTGGAGCAGAAGCTGAAAAAGGAGGAGATTGCCTAGAATCCCAAAGAAAGGTATATGGTAATTGGACCTCTTTGATTAAACATTAACCCCAGAAAGAGAAAGAGAAGAAGGAAGAAAAGTATTAATTTTTGGAATTATTATTTTTTTTTTTTTGAATTATTCTTGATTAAAAATATTTGTGGTTGTTTTGGGAAAATTTTCTTTTTTCATGATGGCATCGCTTGTGGATGAACTAAAGACTGAATATCAAAAATATAAAAAAGAAGATACTTTGGGCAGTTTGTTTCAATTTTTAGAAATGGCGTTATGTACTTATGAAAAGTTGACTACGCAGCAGAAGGACTGGGACAAAGAAGAAGAAGAAGCCATCTTTGATGAACAATGGGTTCTTTCCGGGGAGGAGGAGAAAAAGGATAAGAAAAAGGGGATTTTAAGAATTATAAAAACAACCAAAGAAGAGAAAAATGAGCGGAAAGGTGGAGGCAAGGTTAGAAAGCAAAGGAAAGGGAGTAAGAAAAGGGAGGAGGAAAGACAAAGGGGTAAAAAGGCAAGGAGAAGAATAAGCAAGAGAGAAAGGGGGGGAGGAGAAGCCTCAATGAGGGGAATCAAGATCTAAAGAAAAAAAGTTTATTCAGAGACAATGGGTGAATTTAATTTAGGATAAAAGAGGGATTCTGGAGGGTACATAAGATTGTGTTTTTTATATGTGTATTTAGAGTATAAAATTTATTGTGTAATTTTAGAATCTTTTAAACAGAACCCCAAGAAAAATTGTTATATGAAATACTTTTAAGTTAGGGTAATGAGTTAAAGGTGTCACTCCAGTTAGTGTATAGGAGAAGTATAGTAAAAGAAAAAAGATGAATGGATAGTTGGAAATAGAACAGACAAAGAATGTTATTGAAAATGGAAATAAGATATGGAAGGATATATAAAGGTTTTGTTATTTTTTTTTTTTTGTATATTGATAAAAGGCAATAACATTTTAATCAATAAGAAATAATTTGGATGAAAAGGAGAAGCTGGAATAAGATATGAAGTTACATAGATAAAGTATTGGTTTGTTCTTTAATTATTATTTTTTTTTTAGAAAAGAATTTATAAGCTGTTATGCCTTGATTGTTTATGCACTGTTTTTGTAAAATTGATAAAATTGGTTTATATATATATAAAAAGAAAATGATAATAAGATATGGAAGGATATATAAAGTGAATATGATGTTTGAATTTGTGTCTGTGTGAAGAGTTTCAACCCGGGATCAGGCAGCCTTCAGAAAAGATGTTTTAGTTTTGTTTATGTTTTGTGTTTTGTATGTTTATGAAAGGCAATAAAATTTTAATAAGCAAGAAATATAATTTGGATAAAAGGAGAAGTTTGGATAAGATATGAAGTTAAATAGATAATGTAAATATTGATATTACAATTTGGAGTTATGTTCTATTGGCTTTCTTCTTTAATTATTATTATTATTTTTTTAGAAAAGATTCTTCAAGTTGTTATGCCTGGATTGTGTATTGTTTTTTTTTTTTTTTAATTAATAAAATTTGTTTTAAAATATATATATATATATATATATAAAAGGAAGAACAAGATGGAAAAGATACTTTGGGAACTTTATTTCAATTTTTAGAAATGGCGTTGTGCGCTTATGAAAAGTTGACTACGCAGCAGAATGACTGGGACAAAGAAGAAGAGGAAGAAGAAGCCATCTTTGATGAACAATGGGTTTTTTCTGGGGAGGAGGAGAAAGAGGATAAGAAAAAGGGGATTTTAAGGTATGAAAAAAACAACCAAAAAAGAGAAAAATGAGATGAAAGGTGGATGCACGGTTAGAAAATAACAGAAAGGGAGTAAGAAAAGGGAGGAGGAGAGACAAAGGGGTAAAAAGGGCAAGGAGAAGAATAAGCAAGAGAGAAAGCGGGGGAGGAGAAGCCTTAATGGTGGGAAGCAAGATTTAAAGAAAAAAAGTTTATTTAGAGACAATGGGTGAATCTAATTGAAAAAAAAAAAAAGGGGGATTCTGGAAGGTAAATAAGATTGGGTCTTTATATGTGTATTTAGAGTAAAATGCTTAAGATATAAATGAGTATTAATATGTATGATTAGTGTTTTTTTTTAATGATATGGATAGTGCTTATATAGGATTTTACTTAGTTATTGTTGGGTCTTTACCTTTTTTATAAAATTTATTGTGTAATTTTAGAATGTACTAAACAGAATCCCAAGATAAATTAAGTGTTATATGAAGTAATTTTAAGTTAGCACAATGAGTTAAAGGCATCACTCCAATCAGTGTATAGGAGAAGTTTATTAAAAGAAAAAAGATGAATGGATAGTTGGAAATAGAACAGACAAAGAATGATATTGAAAATGATAATAAGATATGGAAGGATATATGAAGGGAATATGATGTTTGAATTTGTGTCTGTGTGAAGAGTTTCAACCCGAGATCAAGCAGCCTTCAGAAAAGATGTTTTAGTTTTTTTTTTTTCTATGTTCTATGTTTTGTATGTTTATGAAAGGCAATAAAATTTTAATAAGCAAGAAATATAATTTGGATAACTAGAATGAAAAGGAGAAGTCGGGATAAGATATGAAGTTAAATAGATAATGTAAATATTGATATTACAATTTGGAATTATTTTATATGTTCTATTGTCTTTCTTCTTTAATTATTATTATTATTATTTTTTTAGAAAAGAATTTTCAAATTGTTATGCCTGGATTATTTGTGTATTATTTTTGTAAAATTAATAAAATTTGTTATAAAAAAAAGATATTCTTAACGGCTAGGTGCATAACTCTCAGAGAAGATAATTATACTAAATTAATAATTCAAATTAAGAAGGATCTAGAAAGATGGAAGAATCTACAACTTTTTCTAATGGGCTAGTAGCTAATAGCTGTTATAAAAATGAATATATTAACAAAAATATTTTTTTTTAAATTTCAAAATATTCCTATTAAACTAGAGAAAGGCTTCTTCAAGAATCTAAACTAACTAATGTCAAAATGTATATGGCAGCATAAGTTCTAAGAATGAAAGTGATGCAAAACACTAAATAAAAAGGAGGATTTGACTTGCCTGAATGGGAATTATATTATTATGCAGCAACTCTAACATGGATAAAAGAATGGATTACACATTGAGGAATAAAAGATTGTTAAAACTAGAAGGTTTTATTCAAATAGGCTGGCATGCCTTCTTATGGTACAGAAAAAATACAGCACATAAATTATTTTCAGAGATACTATTTAAAACAGGCACTGTTAACAGTTTGGAACAAAATCAAATATCAAAATTACATGAAAATACCTGTTTGGCTTTCCATACTAGAAGCATTTATACATCCAAACTTGATAAATATGGAGAAAATAGTAATTCATAAAAATATACTGAATGAACAAGAAGTACTGAAAACTAGATTAGAACTAGTAGCACAGGGGGTAAATAAAGAATGGTGGTCTTATTCACAAATGCAATCAAGATATACACAAGACAGAAAATAACATTGGCTACAGCTTATAAAGAAAATCTTTATAAGATGTTTTACAGGTGGCATCTTCCACCAGCAAGACTTTCTAAAATGTTTAAAAATGTATCTCCAAATTGTTGGAAGTGTAAAAATGTACCAGGTACATTTTTTTCACATGGGTTGGACTTGCAATGCTGCAAAAAATATTGGAGACTGATTCTAACATG
This sequence comes from Hydrophis major, assembly GCA_033807585.1. NCBI lineage: Eukaryota > Metazoa > Chordata > Lepidosauria > Squamata > Elapidae > Hydrophis > Hydrophis major. Next base: position 270,772,428 of record CM066328.1, read on the forward strand.
GATAGAACAAAAGTTGGATGTATTGTGTTGTATTCTCATAATTAAAATTAAAAATAAATGATTTTTTAAAAAAGAATTAGAAGAGTCCTTACCAGGCAGATGCCATTTTGAGTGCTCAAGGGAAATGATGGGAGATACACACAATACATAAATAACATTTAGGAGAAATATAATCCTAAAAGAGATTTTATTTATAAAGACCAGGGAAGGATCTCCCCCCCAAAACCAAACCCACCCTAAAAAACCACCCCACTCTTGTTTCAAAGTGCATCTCAGGAATTCTTCAGATCTTTAACATGTGCAATAATAACTGGATAAAGATTACAGGAAGAGTAAAGCAAAATGAACTTGACACTTACAAAATTAAAGTTCAGCATGTATTTTTTCAAATGTTACGTTTGGCAATTTACTGGGCGGTGGGGCTGTAATTTTTTTCCGCTTCTGGAAAAAAATACAAATGTTTGTCAAGGAAAGATTATTATATATGTTATCTTGGTTTAATTGACAAAAATCTCAAACCAAATTTGTGGAAAGGTTTAGATGGGAATTCATCTAAATAAATTTTAAGGTACAGGTAGCTCTTTCTCCAAGGCACATTTATTTATATTAAAATAATCTATTAAAAATATATATGCCCACATTCATATACTTAAGATAACTTCTGATCATTAGACAGATTGCAATGGGAAATTCGAATGAGGAAGAATCCTGTTGTGAATTATCCATGTCCCATAAATGTAGAGACATGATTGACAAGGATCAGAGGGAAAAACAGGTGTTTTTTTTTAATTACCTTTGAAAGCTCAGTACAATAAATATCACCAATGATATTCATGCAAGAACCTATTTTAAACTAGATTTCTCTGAATACTACCTGAATGTTATGCCCTATTTTTGGCACTTGCGACGCACAATACAGTTGAATGAAACTGTTACATTGATTTCTATGGAACCAAAAAAAGCCTGTCAAAAGTTTGTGATGCTTTTATTTTCTATTTTTTATTTATTAGATGAAAATATTATTTTTCCCAAATATTGATACAGTAAACAAATTCAGTGGCTCTACATAATATACAATTCATAATAGCAGTTGAAAGCCGAAAGATAAGGTTGACACACCTTAATTTGAAACTATGGATTTTACTCCAAAGGCTACTGTATATGAAACAGTCATAGTTTCATAGATCAAAATATTAAATTTGTTCTGTAGGGCTCCTCTGTAAAGAGAATTTGTAATCCATCACATATGGATTAAGGGTAAATTTTAGAGCTGCATTAAGATACTATTACACATTTATATTTAATGGATTAGTTTCAGAAGAATAAACACAAAAATGATGGAACTTTATCTGCAGCCCATTTTTCAAAAATCCCCCCCCCCTTCTACTCCAGTGCCTGTACCCCAATCATTTCAATAAAACAAAGTGTTTTAACTGAGAAGATGCTTTTTAGGATTGAGGCAATAAAGGTTTGGAAATTCTGCCATTCTTCTGTTGTGTAAATTATTAAGAACTTCAGTCAAAGAATAGAAGCGTAATAAATTTCAACACATACAAAACGTACTTTACACACATGCAAAACAGAGACGGTGTCTGTTAGATGCATGAGAATTTGTAAGCACATACATGAAGTCTGATTAGAAGCCCTCAGGCAAACAGAGTTGTAATATAAAATATATTGTGATTCTATTTATCCTGTGTGTATACTGTATTTTAAAATCTATATTTAAGATAAACAGGAATAAAATGTATCAAATGGGAACTATGGTTGACATATTAAACAATACTTTATAATAACATTATAACTTTATAATAACATTATAAACAACATTATAATTGAATCAATATTTTGGTTCTAAACCCAACTTAATTGCTTATTCTTTTTTCAGTACTGGGAAGCAGACAATGGCGATCACTTCGGATAAAACTTTGCCAAGAAACCTGCAGGGACTTGTTCAATTATTCTTCAAGAATCAGATGTGATTGAATGGGTGGGGTGGGGGGAAGGAATCTATCCTAAACCAGTAACTAACCAGCAACAACAGATCATTAACTAGTAGCAACCAGAAACAAAACACTGTTCTTGGGGAAGATGAAGATCTTAGTACTGTCCCAGCATCTTCATGGACAATGAGATCACAGATCTAATTTTATTGCCCACAACATTAGAGGGTTTGGTGACCTCCCAATGTAGACCATGGCATCATCTCTCAGCAGCGCCCTCACTATATTTTGTATATAGCTCCCCCACTCTCTCTCCCCCCCCCTCCATTCACACATGTTATTCAAAAGGTTTTCAAGGTTTTCTTAAATGGCCATTGGATGCTTATTTATATTAGTTTTTATCTCACTGTTGAAATATATTTTTTTTCCATTTTTGGTTTTGATTTATTAAGTTGACTTATTTATTAGTCTTGTGTTGTTATTTTAGTTTATTTGTGCCCTCATGAGTCATTGGAGAGTGCAGCAGCAGAAAAGTATGATAGATAAATGCATAGATATCGGGATAAACACCTCGAAAAAAGCATGGTGGAAACAGTTCAGCACTTCAGTACAATTAAGTAAAAAGTCTTTAACAAAAGGAGTCACCAAACTAATTTCATCCGCAAACTTGTTGAACTCCAGGGGAAGGAGATATGGTAAAACACATTTTTTTTAATGGATTAAACAAAGACCAGGATTTCTTATCATGTTGCTTGAATGTCTATATCTCACCTAATTTCAGCTTTGTCACAAATCACTATAGGTAATTCTCACCATCTCTCACCCCAGCTTTTATCATTTCCTCTCATCCTGCTTTCCCAGTTTCCATCAAGAGCTACCTTTATGTGCATTATTTCTTTTCACAGAGGACTGCACTCTGTGCATTGGGTGAAATGTGGTGCACAACTGTGCTTGCAATAATAAATTACCATTTCCTGCTTTTTATAGTACTATAAGCCCTCGTGATTTCTATTGCACGATTAACCCAGACACTTCTCTCGAAAATGTCCAAAGGTTATTTTATCCTCCTCTTCCTCCTCCTCAGAGATCAGTTTCCCACAGAATGAAACCAATTTTAAAAAGTGGACAAAATTACTGCACAGCACCATTGGCTGGTCCCAAGTTAACATTCAGCTGTGTGTGGTTGCAAAAAAAGCTCACAGCTCAAAGAAGCATGTCCAAGCCACAGCCAATGGGCTGCATGCCACCTTGGATGCATTTTCCTGGGATTTAACTGAACTTAATCTGAAGGGTGTACATAGTACCAGAGTGATGATGCACAGCATTCCATCCCCAAAAAGGGCAGAAACATTACATTCCAAACATTAGCATTTATCTAAGATTCTTTCCTTCCTTCTTGGGAAATACTTTTCATAAATTTGAGATGCAATAAATGAATGCAAACCTCCCCCCCCCTTTTTTTTTTTTTTTAAATTGTATTTCATACTCTTGAAAGTTCAACTTGTCATCGGAGATACTGTGAAGACATAAAAACTTCTAGTGGAATGTTTTATTCCTCCGTCCTCTAAAACAATTGCTTTCTGGCTTAAAACTAGCACAAATTTATCACAAAACCTTTCCTTCCACAAATTTACAAGATTTGGGATTAAAGCGTTAAACTAATACCTATTGAAAATTATTAAACATCCTTTGTTGTCATTTGAGTAAATCAAGAACCTTTCTAAGTATATAAGCTCTTCAGACAAAATAATCTGAAAAGTGATTTCTTTATGGCAGACTACTGAAACCCTCCAGTTATTTTCTACAGAATGTATCTGCTTGGAAAAAATAAATAAATGTCATTTATGAAATTATGTGAAGCTCACTCAAATGTTTTTCATATTTTTTAAAAAATGCAATTAGCCTTAGCTTATTAGGTACTGGCCAAGGAGACTGCAACAGTAGATATAATTCAACCAAATATTGTTTTGTTTACCTTTGGGTAGAAATTCAAAACTGAGGAAATGCCTTTTCTTCTAAAGATCAAGTTATAAAAAAGAATTTTATGAAGATTTGGATCCACATAGAACAAATGAATTACTGCCCAAGCTGCTATAAAATAGGCAACAGGATGAATGCAGGTTTTACAGAATGATGTGTTATGAATCACTGGATAATGTAATAAACACATTAAAAACCATAATATGGTGTTAATTCTACCGAAAAGCATGTTTTAATTGCATACCTTCTTTCCTAACATCTGCTTTGGAATTGCACATTCTTACAGCAGATGTGCAGCTACATATGTAGTGACTTTATGGTATTAGTCCAGATTGTGAATACATTCTGATGTTGTAAGTCCAGAGGGAAGAGAACTAACTACTACATTCTTTGTATTCAGGCTGTAGTATCAACTTTTAGCATATTTTCTGGCCATACTATAAACACTTCAACCTGGCAACTTTAAGACGAGTGGAGTTCAAATTCCAGAAATTCTGAGATTTTCAATCCCCCCCTTCTTAAACTTGCCAAGATTTGGAACCCTTACACTAGGCAATATTGGTTTCCTATTGATGGATTACAAAAGAATGAATGCTAATCATATATCTGACCCATCTCAACTGAAGGCAGACTTCATCCAGATCTTACAATACTTTTTTTTAGCTGTCATTCAAAAGTACAATGAAAGCTCTCATGAATGAAGTTTCACTGAACTCAAGCATACTTTCATTTTGTTATGTACAGACTTGTAACCTTCAGATGAGGAGGCTGCACATGATGTCAGTGTTCCAATAAAACTCTCCATGCAATTCAAAACTCCAAGACATCAAAGTAAGAATTTATTACAGAAAGTCATGCTGGCATATCTGGGGAAAATTCAAATCTGAATTCCCGCATTTCCCCCTTTCCACACTCATGCCCTTCCCCAGTTTATGATTCCCCAGTCACATTGCCCAATCTGAACTACTGCCAATTCCAGTCAATCCCCTCCAAAGTCCAGCAACTTGTCCTTGATTTCTGGCAAAATAATGTTGTTGTGGCTATACTCCCTTCATCACTCTCCTATTCCCACAGCTTGCCCATCCCCCATTGTGGCAGCCCTGAATCTGAATCAAGATGGATCCGGAGCTGACACATGAGAAACAAACTAAATTTGACTTCTTTGATTATCCAGTTGCTGGAGCTATAGGACCCAGTTGTAAATCTCTGACTTTACACAGCTTGACCAGGCTCCAAAGTATCAGAAATCAGTGGAATTTTTGTTCCCTGTTGATCAACAGGAGGCAGTGTATGTATGAACCAGAGGTGGTATTCAGCCGGTCTGGACCAGTTCTGATAAACCAGTAGTGAAAATTATGACTAGTTCAGAGAACCAGCAAATATCACCTCTGTCTGGCCCCGCCCACCCACCCCTGCCCCTTCCAGGAGTCCTCACATGGGCACTCAATCGATCAGCTGGATCTTCTTTTGTTCCCCTGCACAGGAGAACTGAGCTGGAAAGCTGATTAGTGGGGTGGGGAGGGAATGGAGATTTTGCAGTATCCTTCCCCTGCCATGCCCACCAAGCCACATCCCCAGAACCAGTCATAATTTTTTTTGAATCCCACCACTGGTATGAACATAAATTCCACCTCACTCAGCCCTTCTCCAGCAAGGAAAGGGAAGAATCATGGAAGATCTAGTCTGAGGACATGACATATCTGCATGTATTTCTCAAGTCAAGAGCTTAAAAATAAAAACCTTACTGAAATCCTTCAGATGTTCAAACTGGTGCAGCTAGGTAAGAATCTTTAGGGAAGTTTGCCAGAAGCCATATTCAACCTTTTGATTGCCCTATGAGAGGTTTTATGTTCACAGAAGCAAAAAAGTAGTTGCTTTTTTTTTACTTCTTCCCACAAGAATGCTTTGCTTTGCACCCCATAGTCTGGAAGCAGAGTGGTTGAAGATTGGGAATGTCACCAATATCAGAAAAGCCCTGCATCTGGGTTTTTCTCCTTGGTGTTTGAGCAAATAATATTAAATGGTATATTTTTTGCTTCTGCTTTTTTTTTTTTCAGCTGAATCCTGGTGAGTTAGGGATCGACAATTTTTCAGCCACTGCAAAATGAATACATCAGCCAGAATGGCAAACTGCAGGCATCTTTTATTATAAGTATGAAATAATTTAAATATATATTAACATTTCAAAATCCACAAACTACAGCATTTGAAAAAAAACAAACTTACTTTTAATCAGCTATGCATTCTCAATGGTTATTTTTCATCCATTTGGAGACGCTGAAGGGTCATTTCCAAAATATAGCCTTCCTGTCATCTGATATTGATATTTTGATTAATATATTAAGTATGTCTAGTAAAGCACAGCTTTGCACTAAAAAAAAAAAAAAAGACCCAGACTTTGTTCAATTTATCCTTTTCCTTATTTCAAGGAGCACAGCTGGTATCTGTGAGAATGAAAAACAAAAAACCACTTTCAACAACTACTGACTTGAGAACACAGGAGACAAAAGAATGAAAATTGTCAACAAATTCATAAAGCTGAAATGTCAGGCCTTCCCCGCAAAGCCTGATCATGAAAATTAATGCAATTGAGTGTTCATTATGACTTTGACACTCTGCAAAGCCAACAGATTAAAAAGCTGAAATAGCTTGCGTAATGGAGTCAAGGAAAGCACCCAATAGCAATAGCACTGAGATTTATGTATTGCTTCACATGTTAATAAAGCAGAATAGGCAAAAGGACAATGGATATTTTGTTGGATATAAAACCTGTGCATATCCCAGTATGTATTTAACTCTCAGCATAATTTAAAGTCAATAAGTTTACCTCAAGATAACCAAGAAATATAAATTCAATACAGGTAGTCCTCAACGTACAATGGCAATTGAGCCCAAAATTTATGTTGGTGAAACATTTGTTAAATGATTTTTCCTTCATTTTACTACCTTCCTTGCCCCAGTTGTTAAGTGAATCACTGGAGTTATTAAGTTAGTAACATGATTGTTAAGTGAATCAGGCTTCCCCATTGACTTTGCTTGGGAGAAGGTCACAAAATGTGACCGCACGACCACCGGCAAACTGCAACCATCATACATGTAAATCAGTTTGCCAAACATCTGAATTTTGATCAAGTGACCACAGGGATTGTCGTAGGTGTGAAAAACAGTCATAAGGCACTTTTTCCAATGTCATAACTTTGAATGGTCACTAAATGAACTGTTGAAAATTGAGGGCCACCTCTACTCTTTCATACAGGCATTCCCAGTGAGTTTCTTGCAAAGCCTACCCCAAAAAATGAAAGTGTAAAAGATAATTTTCTCAAAAAAGGAATTCTTATTTCCTCCTTTAAATTGATATGAAGAAATGTATTGGTTTTAAATTCTCCAGTATAAAGCAACATTTTGAATCATATTATTATTATTATTATTATTATTATTATTATTATTATTATTATTATTATTATTATTATTATTATTATTATTTTGTTGTAGTAGTAGTTTTTATTGTTGTCTTTATTGTCAGAGTATATCATGTGTACAATGAAATTGGCCGAGCCTCCCTTTGTGCCCTCCCACAACACAACTCACAGTGAGGACAGAAGTCTCTAATCCAGTCCCAATCTTATTACATTATGTGACCTTGTTACACAAGGTCCTGCAAGTCTATCATACTATGGCCCTGCAAGTCTATCATACTATGTTGACATGAAGTTATTTTCTGTTCAGAAGTCTGACAGCCCACAGGTAGAAACTATTTTTCAGCCTGTTGGTGCAGCTGGCTATATTTCTATATCTCCTACCCCATGATAGGAGAGTGAAGAAGTGCTGACTGAGATGTGAGTCTTCCCTGAATTTTTTTCTCACTCTTCTAAGGAAGCGAGCCCTAGCAATGTTATCTAGTGGTATCAGGGAACAGCCCACAATGTTTTGTGCTGTGCTCACCCTCTGTAATGTCTTTCTATTCATGGCTGTCAAGCCAGCATACTAGACTGTAATGAGAGGATGTTTTCTATTGTGGATCGGTAAAAGGTGGTCATCAGTTGTTGTTCCACTTTATTCTTTTCCAAGACCCTAAGGAAATGGAGTCTCTGTTGGGCCTTTCTGCCCACCTGGTAATTTCATAAACAAACCCATTTTTTTTCTCTTTTGGCAACAGTGAGAAAGTAGTTTGCCATTGGCTGTGTGTGTGTGTGTGTGTGTGTGTGTGCACGCGTGTGTGTGCAAATATAAGCCAATTGGGTGATAATCATGGTACATGGAATATTGTGACTCTGACTTGCAATAAATAGGACACAATATAAATTCATTATTTAATGGAATGAAAATCAAGAAAGCAAAATATGAATGAATAGACAGAATGGAAAGAACCATAGCTTTAAATTAAGGCTTTGTTAAAAAAAATGAAATGTGAGGATTTGGACCTGGGCTACAAAAATTCCATGCAGTCATTAGAAGTGTATAAATGAAGAATTAAGGATCACCCTAAGTCTGTGCTATCTTGGATGTATGAACTGTTTTGCAGCATCGATATTGAAGCAACAATTTTCAGCTTCTTTGCTCCAAAGTGGTGGCATAAAGTTTTTATTAGGAGGATGCTGTATTAAAAAAGCAGGACCATTGCTATGTCCTCATCTAGACTTCGCTTTGCTCCCCCATCTTGCTCCTTCCCAGATGTATGATTGCTATGATAAGTCAGGAAGAGTGTTAATGAACATTTAAAGATCCTCCACGTGTCACTGGCTCTCTGCAAGTCCAGCCTTGCTGCCCTTATGCAGTTTGCCCTCCTTCTGTGTGATGCTCAGTATTTCATTTAATCTTATTCTTGCTCAGTGACTTTGAAATGGGAAACAGAGAGCAAAACAACCTATCTGAAATCTCTTTAGAGTGTTTGCTGCAGTAAAATAGTATAGTCATATAACCAAATTAGGAGGAAGCATGTTTTTCAGTGGTGGGAAATTCTTTTTATGTGCCATTTGATGAAAAACTTGCTAATTTGCTAATATGAATGCCTAAGAACTATTAGAAGTGAGCCACTTATTCATTAAACCAAGGACCAGGGGAAAAAAGAAGAGAAGGAAAAATGCAGCATACGCAAATGATGAAAGAATGCTTTTGCTCAGCGCAGCAATCTTAAAGTTCACAGCGTAAGAAACATCACCTTGCTACATATAAATCTGAATTGTTTCTGGAAATGCATTTTAATTAAAACTGTCGTCTTTTTTTTTCTACCAAGCTGGCAACAGACACCAACTTGTGTCCACATCCTTGTGTCTCTGATAAGCAGGAAATATGCTATCTAAAGCAAAGCAATAGAGATATTTATATATCTTTAAAAAAAAAAGAAGTCTTCACACTCTGCTTGATTTTTTGCACACATGGACAGTCGAGTCCATGGCAATTCCATCTCCAAACTCTGCCTGCTCTTGCTAGGAGATTATGAGATGCAATTTGGGAAAACACTAAGCTGTTAGAGATGCTACCGTTTTGTGAAAACAAAGATGTGATATTCAGAGTAATGCAGAATCTATGAAACATGAACAATCTAAAGCAAATGCACCACTTTTACATTAAATTAAGTTCCTTTCAATGTTTGGTTACCTTTTCTTATGGAAAGTAAATTTAAATTTAATGACAACCCCCATAAATACAGGAGAGCCTGAACATCTTAGAGCAGCATTTACACCAGCAAGATTTGATCCGCTGGACACAATTGGTAAAATATACAAGATTTAACCAAGTCCCTTATAATGAGCACACTTTTATTTGTGGCATTCCAGAGATAGAAGATAGAATGCATGTATCATTTGATTGTCAGTTGTATTAGAGAGAGAAAGAGAGAGGGAGGGAGGGAGGGAGGGAGGGAGGGAGGGAGGGAGGGAGAGAGGGAGAGAGACTAATATCTTGGACTATGCTTCAGATGAAATCTTAAAATAAAAACATTTTTTTCATGTGCAATCACAATAAAAAAATCACATATATCATGGCCCTTTATTTAAATAAAACAGTTCAGTTAAAATATGCACAGGTGGGTCTGATCAAAATAAATTATAGTAATGAGGAAGACATGTTAGGAATATAAGTCACCTAACAGGTATTTGGGTTAGAAATATATAAACCAGGAGAAACATTTTAAAACTGTATCTTTAAGAAAACACAAAACTGTAATTAGGTGTGGTTTCTCAAACAGCCATAAGATGGAGCCAGAAACCTGGTTTGTCTTAGTGTTAGTCTCAGAAGAGAGTGTGTCTCAGTGAGTCTCTCTTTTTCCTTCTGTTGGGGAGTATTGTTGTCCCTCGATTTTTCCTAATTGCCTGATATTTCTGGATTTAATGTAAGTCTGATACTGAACTGTTTTTGACACTGGAATTTGATATTTGGATTATCCCTGCATTGAAAAACTGACTGATTTACCTGTGAATGACTTTGGATTGCTTGTTTGGACTTTGCTTAAACTTTTCTGGAAGTAAAAACCTACATTTACTGTACAGTGTATCTGTGTACTCTGTGTGTATTATTCCAACACTACTCTCAAATAGGTCTCCCTGTATGTGCTCATTCTCCTAACAGGGAATTACCATGAACAAGACACACAAAGAAACCCCACATATTCCTTATTTTATTCTTTTGATCTAATCTGTTTCATAACATATTCACACCTGGTTTTATTATTGCTTGGTGTTTTATTTTGTATTTTGATATGGCATATGGGCTAATCAATAAAAAAGTTCCACAACCTCCATAAGAAGGGTACCTGCCACAGCGAGCTGGGACAATAAACATATTTTTGCATATGAGTAATCTTCCCAGGTCATCCTGGGAAATACCTGGCAATCTTACTTTGGAATGGCAAGTTATCATCTATAATATAGCCAATCTTTGCTTGGCTATGGGTAGATCCAATAACAGGTAGTGCAAGAAACATGTCTGAAAATCCCCTCATGCAGCTCTTTCCATTAGTGGTACATAATCCACTGCTGCTTGTATGTGATCCTGTGTTTTATTATATATTTCTTTCAGTTTGTGTTGAAAATTTTAGGTTGCTGTGGCTTTTGAATATGCTTAAGATTTTCATCTAGTAATGACACAAATTTATATTTGGGCTCCTTTTTCCTGCAAAATTTGAACAGATACTTCTGCACATTACTCCCACTGTATCAGTAATACCTATTATATACTTTTGTTCTACATTTCTTCAACATTTTTTTAATATAAAAATACTTCACTACTAAATCAAGAAATCACATTTGTTAATTACTATATATCAACAAGTTTCTAGTGCAGAACAACAATGACCTCATGGCCCCCAAACTATAGAAAATTCAAGACCCAATAATAAAGCATTAAAAGAAAGATAAAAGCCTAAATGTAATTGAAAAGTCCAATTTAGATGGAGCGTCTTCACTCGTTTTCTAAAAACGGAAAGCCAGGGCCGGATTGAATGACACAAGAGAACATTCTTCTCTGTGTTTCTGTCAAGGAGATTTCCACAAGTGCTCATGTCTTCAGAGTAACCATTCAGGTCTTTCACAATCAGACAAGATCAAAGTGACAGAAGCTGTAGAGTTTCCAACAGGTAATACTCTACATCTGCAGAGGGTTTGGCACTCACATCCAAATATCAATAGATAGTGATAGTTAAAAGTCACACCTAACAGCCATGAGTGCCTCCAGCTGCAAGTCTAATTGGGCTATCAAGTCAGCCTGCAGAGGTTGATCAATGCCCCACCCTTTCCTGAAACCCATTTCTGCCAACTGCAGGAAGAGCTACCCTTTCTGGGTCCCATGATCTGAAACATCTAAAACAGGAGCCTCCAAATTTGGTAACTTTAAGACTTGCGGACTTCAACTTCCAGAATTCCTGGGCCAGCCATGCTGGCATGGGAAACTCTGGGAGTTGAAATCTGCAAATCTTAAAGTTATCAAGTTTGGAGACCCCTGATCTAAAACATTGTTGTGGGTTGATCACGACTTTGCCTGCACATACATACATACATGCATTTCTGGCTCTGGCTTTCTGTTTTAGAAAATGAGTGAAGACACTCCATTTAAATTGGACTTTTCAATTATGTTTAGACTTATCTTTCTTTTAATGTTTTATTATTAGGTCTTGAATTTTCCATAGCTTGGGGGCCATGGGGTCATTGTAGTGAGCCCCACGAAGGTTCTACCCATGTATGTATGTATGTATGTACAGTATGTATGTATATAAAAGTAAAGATAAAGGTTCCCCTCGCACATATGTGCTAGATGTTTCTAGCTCTAGGGGGTGGTGCTCATCTCCATTAGAAAGCTGAAGAGCCAGTGCTGTCCAAAGACATTTCCTTGGTCATGTGGCTGGCATGACTAAACACCAAAGGTGCATGGAACACTACTACCTTCCCACCAAAGGGGTCCCTATTTTTCTACTTGCCTTTTTACATGCTTTCAAATTGCTAGTTTGGCAGAAGCTGGGACAAGTAACAGGAGCTCACTCCGTTATGTGGCGCTAGAGATTCGAACTGCTGAACTGCTGATATTTTTGATTGACAAGCTCAACTTCTTAGTCACTGATTCACCATGTCCCTTTATGTATGCACACACACACACACACACACACACACACACACACACACACATTTGTGTGTATGTGTGTGTGTGTGTGTATCAACGAAACCTAAATACAACTTACAAATCTAAAAACAACCCCAAACCTGTGTGTGTGTTTTATGGCTAACTAAATATATCACAATACAAAACAGTCTCAGCTAACAAGTTAAATATTCATTAGGGTTCATTTGATATACAGGTCATCATCTGACAGATTTTAAGTGCTGCTGTGAAAAACCTGGCAACATTGTATGTTGCAGCCAGATTACTATCTGCAAGTAGATGGGAGGTATACAATTTTTCTGGGCAACCTGGATATTTATACAGTATTAGTCAGATGAAGCTAATATGATTGTCTCTCTAGCCGTGATGGTAAACCTATGACACGCGTGCCACAGGTGGCACGCAGAGCCATTTGTGCCGGCACGTGAGCTGCAGGCAAACTTATCTCAGTGTGCATGCCTGTGCCTCATAGCTGATTTTTGGCTGGTTTAAGGCCTTTTTTGGCCTCCCAGAGGCTTTAGGAAGGCTTCTGCAGACTTCTGCAGGCTTTTCAACTAGGCCCATTTTGTCACTTCCTGTTCTTCTGGAAATACCAGAAATGACAAAATGGACCTAGTTTTTGGCCTGAAAAGACTGCAGAAGCCTTCCTGAAGCCTCTGGGAGGCCGAGAAAGGCTTCAAACTGGCCAAAAATCAGCTGTGAGGTGCAATGCAGGTAAGGGGATGGCAGAGGAGGGACTGCACACACATGCATAGGGGGCATGGGGAGTGCACATTGCCTTCTGGGTGCTGGCACACGAGTGTGAGTATGTAAGTATGTGCACAATTTTTGGCACAGGAGTCCAAAAAGGTTAACCACCACTGCTCTATAGTATAGGCACAGAAGGAACAAAAACTCTGTTGTTTATTTGTGAACGTCTCACAGAGACGTTCCCTCTTGTATCTTGCCCTTTAATCGCTTTGAAGATGCTCCAGATAGAATAATGAAGCAACAGCATGAGGCTTCTCAACTCATTCTTCATGAGACATTGTTCTCCGTGCATAAGGGAACATCCTAAAGGCTTTTGCTAATATGGCCTGTTTCTTCCAAGCAGGGGTGTTCTGTGAATCTACTACCTGTTCTGGATCCATTGTTTCTGTCCAACTGATACAAGTATAACTTATTTGGAAGGGACCTTGGAAGTCTTCTAGTCCCACCCACCCTGTTCGAACAGGAGACCTTACACCATCCTGCACAAATGGCTGTCCAATCTCTTCTTTAAAATCCCCAGTGATGGAGCACCCAGAACATCTAGAGACAAACTTAACTGTTCTCGCTGTCAAGAAATTTCTCCTTAGTTCCAGGTTTGCATATAAATATAAACAAGCCAATTTCTCCTTTCACCGCCCTATTTCACCATTCACAGCAGGTCATCAGAAACATGATATATAGCACACTTGTTTAATTCAATATGTGTATTCTTAGGAAACAAATGCAATGCTTCTCCCCATCAGATTTCCAATTATACTATTAGGAAAACAATACATCAATCATTTGATCAATAGATAATACGTATTTATGGTTCAAGGTTCAAGGAAAAGCCGGAACATTTTATTCTTTTTAAACTATTTTGGAGAGGGAGAATATATAAGGAGACTTTTTCAGAATGGAGACCAAAAATGTTCACCTAGATGGTTTTGCCCATTGGAAGTTGATTCAGAAGAAGCTAATTATTATTCCTCACTTCTGAAGAGAGCTGAGGTAATAAATTTCTGGAGGTTTTTTGTTTTAAAAAATGGTGGCTAAACTTATACTTGCAGCATTTAATACTTTCCAACCCTTGGCTGCCCTCTAGTGGTCATTTGTACTGCTGCAGTTCAAAACTTGCAGCACTCCCGCCTTCTAAATACCAAGTCAATAGTAACAATAGAGAAAGGAGTGATACTGCCTTAATTGTCTGCTTATGGAAATAAGATTTTGAATTTTGTGAATCATTAATATGAACCAGCTGAACTGCTATTATGTTCTATGTGCATGCTCATTTATTCTGATTAGAAGGGGGGGAATGGTTAGGGACAGCATTATGTTTTTTTCCTGTTTTCAAAGTAAAATGATTTATCTGCTGCATGAACTTAAACTCCAACATAAGTAATTTGGGGTATGTGCTAACTTGCTGTAGCTAGTTCAGATTGCTTCTGTCATAACATATTTAAAGAGCTACTTGCTCAATTTCAGACTTATTTGAAAACTGTCAGTCAGGAGTCCTCTTCTTTGCCGAACAGATGAGTGACACTTTGAAAAGCCCTAGAACTACTAAAAAAAATGTCAGCTCATCATTGGAAGTTGATATGAAATGCCCACTAAGAATATAAATCCATTTCACTTTTACATTACATTTTATTTTTGCAGAAGATCCGGGGTGGGGCAGGGGGGAAGAGAGAGAGAAAATCTCATTCCAGGATTGCAGATAATAGTGCCTTGTTTTAATATCGATTAAATCATATGTGTCATGCACACCCACATTAACCTTAGATGGGAATATTTGGTATGATGCATTGGAGTAGAGTAAAAGTGATCCAACTGACAGGAATATCAGAAGTCACTCAGCTTTGCATTTTGAAATGGCAAAGAATATTCTCCCATGCGTATGTTATCGAATCTAAGGACAATGCAGCCTGTTTAGTGGACTAATTTATAATGCTTTTTTCTGTTTTGAAAGGAAGATCTTTCTAGTTCCTACTATCTACCCAAATACCATTACCTTATCTTCCCAGAGAGACCTACCATATTTTTAGAAAGCCATTGGCTAAAAGTGAAGAGAAGAACACAAAACAAGTAGTCCTTGACTAACAACTATAATGGAGTCCAAAATTTCTGTTGCTAAGCGAGACATTTTTAAGTGAGTTTTGCTCCAACTTTTCTTGCCACCATTGTTAACTGAATCCCTGCAGTTGTTAAGTTAGCAACGGAGTTGTTAAGTGAGTCAAAAGGGGATCATATGACCCTGGGAACACTGCAACTATCACAAATATGAATCACTTGCCAAGTATTTGAATTTTGATCACATGACCATGGCCAGGGGTATGATTCAACTGGTATAACAACTGGTTTGGTGAGCACGTACTCCGTGTTTAAAAAAGCTAAATCTTACCTTCAACTGCAGCTGAATAAAACAGCTGAGGCATGGCAAACCGCGGTGTGAATCAGCTGGGCTCTTAACAAAAACACATAAAGCACAGGAAAGAGCACGGGTGGAGGAGGGCGGGTCCACATGCTTGCCAGGGCAAACCAGTTTGGAGCCAGCTGATCATCGGAACAAGGGGTTCACTCAAATCAGTCCAAACCAGGAGAATCCCACCCTTGACCATGAGGGTAATGCAATGATTATAAGTCTGAAAAACGATCATATGTGCTGTTGTAACTTTGAACGGTCACTAAAGGGACTGTTGTAAATCAAGCACTACTTCTACATGAAATTGAGGCCCTCAGTCCACATTCAACAACAACAACAAAAAACCTTTCTTCCCAGATTTGGCAGAGTGAAATAACCTTTTATCATTAGAGGATAAATAGGGACTAGAATGATGTTTAATCTGATTTCAATGTTTTACTGGTCTTATACGCTAAGTCCAATGTATTCTGGGAAAGTATCTGAAAAGCACTGTAAGAGTTAAGGGATACTTCCACAATCATTTTACTTTACTTTTCAGTCCTGTTTATGGTATTACAGAGAAGAGAGGAAATCTCTTTGATTATCATACAAGTAGTTCCAGACTTATGACCAGTCACTTGTGATTGGCTGAACAGACCCAATGATTCTCAGCTGACCCTATCCTTCAGGATGGTTAGATTTGCAATGGTCCATTATCAAAATAAAACCATCTGTCAGAAGCATCCTAATTGTCGTGTCCGTTCGGCAAGGAGACCAGAAGGCATTGACTGCGGTTTCAGCTCTTTATTTAGCCCCCAGAACCGATCTGGCTCCAAGGGAAAACTTGCCGCTTTTTATTCTCAAGCCGCAGCGGTTGCGGCCAATGGCACCGCTTTGAATCTCCCACGATTCGTATCCACCAATCGCGGGAGATTCTTAGCGGGCCAATCAGCGTGGCTCACTAAACCAATCAGATCACCCCACGCTTTGACCAATCAAAATGCGGGGTTTCAAGAATGCAAATGAAGGTACAGAACACCCCTCCCCTCTTGGTTTGGTCCTACGTAACGTAGTCCCGTAAGTAGGCAGGGCTCTGCACTTGCCTACTGGACCTGCGCAGGTCAGTCATTGGTTGGCTCCCGGCCGGTTCGGTCGGGTTCTCTGTGTCTCTCGGCCTCGTCGATGGAACCGCCTGGTATGCCTTGCTGGGCCGCTTGTCGCAGCTCCCTCCCGGTCTACCCGGGCTGGTTGAGCTGTGGTTTTTGCCACTCCCGCCCGGTCTTTCCGGGCTGGTCGAGCTGGCCTGGCTGCTTCTCCCTGGTGAGGCTTCGAGCTGGCTGCTTGCTGGTGAGTATGGTTGGTTTCCTTCTGGGTTTTGGTTCCCAGGGTATTCCCTCCCCTCTTGGCTTGTGTTAAGGGGATTTTCTGTGTCTGGTTGCGTGTCGGTTGTGTTTCTTGTGGCCGTTCTCGATCTTATTTGATTGATGTGGCGTTTCCACGCTCGTCCGTCGGTTGTTTGCAGCCGGTACGAGCGGGGACCTGTCAGTTGGGTTATGGTTGCTGGTACCCATAGTGGGTCTCCCATTAGATTTTTTGCGTAGACGGCGTCGCCTGGCGCAAAAGACCGGTGCTTGCTGGAGGAGTTTGGGGGTTTTTCCGGGTTGTATGTGGGGTGTAGTCTGTCGAGTAGGGACCTTATTTTCCTCCCCATTAGTAGCTCTGCCGGGCTTTTGTTCGTTGTTGTGTTCGGGGTTATATGTTGGATAAAAAGCATTTTATTTATTTTGTCTTGGATTTCCCCGTGTTCGATTTTCTGGATGGTTTTTTTCGTGAATTGAACCATCCGTTCCACCCTTCCATTAGCCGCTGGATGCACCGGAGCTGTCAGTGCGTGTCGTATGCCCCGTTCTGCTAGGAATTTTTCAAATTCCAGCGAGGTGAATTGGGGCCCGTTGTCCGACACAAGAGGCCATGAGTTGCGAATAGTTTGCAAAGTTCCTTGGTTACGGCCTCTGTGGTGGTGGATTTCATGTTGCTTACCTCCAGCCAGTTGGAGTAAGCATCTACGGTTACTAGGAATGTATGTCCCTTGGTGGGCCTGGCAAAATCTATGTGGACCCTAGACCAGGGTCCCCTGGGGGTTTCCCATTCCAGGATCGGTGCCGTGGGAGGGCTCGGTCTGGTTTCTTGGCAGCGTTGACACCTTGCCACCCAGGCCTCGATTTGCTTATCCATCCCTGGCCACCAAGCGTAACTTCTGGCCAGGGCTTTCATTCGAACTATGCCCGGGTGCCCCTCGTGTAACAAACCCAATACCTTCCCTTGCAGTTTTTCTGGGATAACTACCCTGTCCCCCCACAGTACACACCCTTTTTGCAGCGAGAGTTCCATTTGCTGGTTCCGGAATGTTTTGAATGCTTCGTCGTTGTCCTTTTCCAGCCACCCTTTCTCTACCCAATGTAACACCCGCGCCAGATGTTTGTCTTTATTGGTTTCTCGGGCAATGTCTGACGCGGTTATGGGTAGATCGGGCAGAGTCTCTATGTTGAGGGTGCTCGTTGTGGGTGCTGGGTCGGTGTCTAGATCGGGTAGTGGCAAGCGACTCAAAGCATCTGCATATGTGATAGTCTTACCGGGTCGGTGTGTGAGCCGGTAGCTGTAGGCGGCAAGGAATTCGGACCACCTTGTCATCCTGGGAGATAAAATGTTCGGGATGGCCCGGTTCCCTGCCAGGATGCCCAGCAATGGCTTGTGGTCCGTGATGATTGTGAAGGTGCGGCCATAGAGGTACTTGTGGAACCTCTTCACTGCTGCGACGATGGCTAGGGCCTCCTTGTCCAGCTGGCTATAGTTCCGCTCCAGTTTGGTGAGTGTCCTGGAGAAGAAGGCGATGGGCGCTTCTCTTCCATCCGGGATTGTATGGCTGAGGACAGCGCCGATGCCGAAGGGTGAGGCATCGCATGTGACGGTGAGTGGTAGGGTTTCATTGTATTGGATGAGGACGGCATCTGAGGTGAGCAGGTCCTTGGTTTTCCTGAAAGCGGCTTTCTCGCGTTTCCCCCAAGTCCAGGTAGCCGCCTTGTCCAAGAGCCTATGCAAAGGCTTCACCGCGGTCGCCTTCTGGAGCAGGAAAACATTGCAGAAATTAAGCAGTCCCAGAAACGTCTGCAGTTCCGTTTTAGTCCTGGGTGTGGGGGCCTCCTTAATGGCTCTGATTTTGGTTGCGGTAGGGTGGATGCCGTGCCAGTCTAGGAGGTACCCCAGGAACTCGACCCACTCTGTGTAAAGTTGGCACTTTTCCCTCTTCACTTTTAGCCCAGTTTCTTTGAATTTGGTTAACACCTCCCTTAGCCAACCCTCTAGTTCTCGCTGGTTGGTTGCTGACACCAGCACATTGTCGAAATAGGGCACCACCCCCTTGATGCCTTACAAGAGGCTCTCCATGAGGCTCTGGAAAATTCCAGCGCCACCCTGACTCCAAACTGCAGTCGGTTACATTGGAAAGCTCCCCGGTGGGTGACTATGGATTGCGCCTCCGTGGTTTCTGCGTTGACCGGCAGCTGTTGGTATGCTAGGGCCAGGTCAAGTTTCGCAAAAACCTTGCCTCCCCCCAGTGAGTGTAGAAGATGCTGCACTACTGGGACAGGGTAGGTGCTTTGTTGTAAGGCACAATTTAGGGTGGCCTTATAGTCCCCACAGATTCTCACCGACCCATCGGGCTTGACTGGGGTGACTATTGGGGTCTCCCACCAGGCATGATCAATTGGTTGTTGGACCCCTTGCTTGACGAGCTTGTCAATTTGCTCGTCAATTTTTGGCCGGAGTGCAAAAGGTACCCGCCGTGGTTTTAGGCATCTCGGGGGGATGTTAGGGTCTAGGCTGAAAGAGATGGGGGGCCCTCGGTACTTGCCTAGGGTGCCGTCGAACACTTCCTGGAAGTCCTGTGCCAGTTGCTGCTCCCAATCGGTCTCGGCGATGTGGTTGATGCCCGTTACTTCGATGCCGAGCGGCGCGAACCATTGCAATCCCAAAAGGCTGGGTCGGTCTCGGTCCACGATTGTCAGGGGAAGCTTTGCCGTGCAGCCCTTAAATGTCACTTTGAATTGTCCGGTTCCGACTACCGGGATGCGGTTTCCCTGGTAGTCTTTGACGATTAGTCTCTGGTTCTTCAGTCCCTTCTTGTGGATGGTCGGCACCATGCATTTGATTTCTTGCCAGGCGACCATGGAGAGGTAGGACCCGGAGTCCACCTCCATTTTGCATGGCTCGCCTTCGATGCCTACCTCCACGTAGACTTTTTGGGTGTCGGTGGTTGATGCTTGGCCGATGATGACCGTCTGGTGGGTTTCCTCCTTCCGCCGGGTCTCGCCACCTCGTCGGGTTCGCCCGCTCCGGTCCCATCGGCTGTCGGCTGGGCGATCTCTGGCTCTGGGGGGTGTGCTGTCCCATCTCTGCTCACTGTGGTCCCACCGTCTGGGGCTGTAGGCTTTTTTAGTCGGCAGACGCGGGCGATGTGACCCTTTTTGTCGCAGTGCCGGCAGACTGCATCGAAGAAATGGCACTCATATCTCGGGTGGTCGCCTCTGCAACCGGCACACGCGGTCCCCAACTTACAACCCCGCCAATTGCGCTGGTCGTGTCCCGCCTGGAGCCGCTGGATTTCCTCCTCCTCGTCCGAGGTGTCGGAGGCAGAGTGGAATTCACCATGGTGGGTGGTGGTCTCGCGGTGACTTGCTTCCAGTTGGGCCTTGGTCACCTGTCCAGAGTCGGTGGTCACGGTGCAGTCCCCTGCGTCCGATCTCCGCATGCGGTTCACCGCCTTCCAGGTAGCCTCTGCTGCGGTGGCTTCAGTGATGGCGTTGGTGAGGGTGATGTCGCCTTTGGCCATCAGCTGACTCTGGAGGACTGGATCCCGAAGTCCGAGCATGACTCGGTCCCGTGGGGCCTCATCCATGTCGGAGAATCCGCACATGCCTCCTAGGTTCCGTAACTCGGCAACAAAGTTGCTGATGCTTTCGCCTGGTCTCTGGTCCTGCCGGTAGAAGTCGTGCCGCCTGATGAGGGAGGGCACGGTGGGGGCATAGTGGTTGCGGAGCAAGGGCTCGAGGTCATCCCAGTCCATCGCCTTGACGTCAGCGAGTTTCGCGAGGGCTTTCGCCATCTTGAACACTGCAGGCCTGCAGTGTGTCAGGAATACGGCTCATTTTTTCGGCCCGGTGGTGTCCTTCATGTTGCTGCATTCGAGGAACATGAGGAATCTGTCCGTGTAGGATTCCCAGTCCTCGCTAGCGAGGTTGAAGGGCGCGGGCGGAGCGATGCTGGCCATCTTGTCGGTCTTGCTTCCGTTGGACACGTGCTCGCTGGGGTTCAGCCTCAGGATCCCACCTTCGTCGCCAGTGTCGTGTCCATTCGGCAAGGAGACCAGGAGGCAGTGACTGCGGTTTCAGCTCTTTATTTAGCCCCCGGAACCGATCTGGCTCCAAGGGAAAACTTGCGGCTTTTTATTTTCAAGCCGTGGCGGCCGCAGCCAATGGCACCGCTTTGAATCTCCCGCGATTTGTATCCACCAATCGCGGGAGATTCTTAGCGGGCCAATCAGCGCAACTCGCTAAACCAATCAGATCACCCTGCGCTTTGACCAATCAAAACGCGGGGTTTCAAGAATGCAAATGAAGGTACAGAACACTAATGATAAGACATTTTTTGTGAGTGAGAAATGTATGTGCTAGAAGATGGCATAAATGTATGCATTTTATAGACATTTCTTTCAGCAAATTAAAAAGAGAAGCATCTGCATAAATACATTATGGAGAACGCAACGTTCATTTGGCCTAACTTCATTTCCCTTTTTACAAAACACAAATATATACTTATTTTCAATGCTTTCTTCCTTGCTTTTAACTTTCTTTTAAAAAAAAAAAATGGATGCAAAACTTTCAGGTCTTAGTGTTCAGCTTATGAGTCATGCTGAGTATAACATTTTTCTTTTTAGCTCTTATTATTATCATTTATGGCTCTTATTAGCTACCCAGAATCACACAGTAAGTGCGGAACCATGTAAATTGAATTAAAAGATAAATTAATTTTAGAGAGAGAAGGGGGAGGGAGGGAGAGAAGAGGGGTTGAAATACTATCTTTACCAGATTGGTAAGGTTGTTATGTGCTGACAATGAAGAGGTTTTTCATACTGTAGTACGTTTAATTGAATTATATTTTCAAACACAAATTTCATTGGAGGGGTTGTTCTGGCATACACAACTGGTATGTATGCCAAATACCCCCCCCCCCAAGCAAAATATTTAAATGATAAGTTATCATCTCCATAAATAGAAATAGTTCTCTTGCTTCTGAAAACTATTTAGCATGCACTCTCATGTACAGTTTGTGTGTGTAAGTAGGTGTGTGTGTGCGCGCACACACACACACACACATTGTTTTATCCAATTCTTTGCATTAAATAGACACTGATGCTTTGAAAGCATTCTTTAGTCAGTGCAGTGAATTATACAGTTGAAATTAAGAGTTTATATTCAGTTGCTGATGTGTCATATATCATTCAGTAGTTATCCCAAAGATATTGTTCCATGCTAGTACGCTTGATGATATAAATAGCCCTATTCAATGGCTATTTTCCAAATTACCACTTTTATTCAATATCTTAGAGGAGAAAGTCTCTTAACATATCTCCCAACAGGATTTTGTAGAAGTTCTTTTCTCCACAACTCTATTTAGACTTTGGATACATATTTTGTTTTTATTTCTTGAATGAAAATTATGCATCACCCTTTGAATACTGAGAGCAAACATACCATCACAGTTCACTCAGGCCACAGATAAAGATGAGGCAACCCTGACAAAATCAAGAACTAGAAATAAACTATCACAGAAAAATGGTCAAACATGAAATTGGGAGCATGAGAACTGGAGACTTCAGGCATGGGAAAACTATGTTCAGAATAACAGAGTTGGAAGGGACATTGGAGGTCTTCTAGACGAGGTGTCGCCAACCTTTTGGACCTCAGGGACCACCAAACTCATAATTTTAAATCCCGTGGACCACTGATATGAATTTTGACTGATGGCGGCTTGCTGAGTCACAAGACAGGATGACCAAAGGGCTAATCCTGTGACTACTGCAGCTCTGGAATATGGGACCAACTTTCCCACCAACATCAACAAGCCACCCCAGGGCGGATTTCCCTTCCCTGCTATTGGCATTACCTTCTACTGTGTTTCTTAGAAAATAAAGCAGGGCCTTATTTTTTTTTTTTCTTTTGACCCCCGAAAAAAACAGATAGGCCGTCTTTTCAAGGAGTGTCCTACTTTTTTCCGCACATGCCTGACCCCCGGGGCTCCTTCTTTCACAGCTAAAAAGAGCGAGGGACGCGCCTCACCTAGCTTCCCGCCAACCAAGCACTGAACCTCCACCACTGCCACTGGGGGAGGGAGGGAGGGAGGGAGGGAGGGAGGGAGGGAGAGAGAGAGAGAGAGAGAGAGAGAGAGAGATGATCTAAACTCGGATGGCTGGCAGTGATGTTCTCATTCTCTCTCTCTCTCTCTCTCTCTCTCTCTCTCTCTCTCTCTCTCTCTCTCTCTCACTCACACACACACACACACATACACACACACAGGTCCCTCCAAGGCAGCCACATTCCTTCACTAACCTGCTTTTCAGCTCCATTCTCAGGGGGAAAGAGAGAGAGAGAGAGAGTATCCTATGATCCCAAATAAAGAATGATTGATCAATAGGAAAACAGGGTGTGGGATTTTCCTACAGACTTTTTGGGGGATTTTCCAGGGTCTCTGCTGTTTCTGCTTTTGGCTGCATGCAAGGAAAGCAGCAGAAGTCTTTCTTTCTCTCCCAAATTCCATCAGAAATGAGTCTTTGGGATCCTGCAAGGCATCCAAGAGGCTGCTCTGGCACAATAAGTCTCACAAAGATTCATTTCTTGTAGAGTTTGGTGGAGAGAAAGAAAGACTTCTGCTGCTTCCATTGCTTTGCTTGCACGAAGCCAAAAGTCTCTCTCTCTCTCTCCCCCCCCCCACCCTTAGAATGGAGCTGCAGCTGGTATCCTGCAATCCCAAATAAAAAAAAAAAGATCAATCAGTAAGAAAATAGTGTGGATAATTTTCCTACAGACTTTTGGGGGGATTTTCCCAGGGTCTCTGCAGAAAAAGCAGAAGTAGCAAAGCAGCCTGGATTATTTGCTTGGGGGGTGCTTTGGTGGTGACATTTCCCTGCTGACCACCAAAATTTTATTGTGGACCACCAGTGGTCCCCAACCCACTGGTTGGCAATCACTACCCTAAATCATCTTTGTTTGATTTTCTCTCCTCATTGGGTGACTTTGGTCCAGTCTTTCTCCCTCTCTCAGTCTGGGTTGATCAATGTAAAGGAAAATAAGAGGAAACACTTCCTGGGCTTTAATAAACTTCTGAATGAGAGGAGAGTTAAAAATCAGATACTGTAAATAAGTCTATCCCAAATATCTCTTCCTTGCGCAATGGCTATTTCTTGCTGTAACGTTTCCAATATCTTTCCTGCACAGGAGAACTACAGCGAAATCATGTTCTAAAAAAAGCAGCAGATCAACCAACTGGGCCTCTGTTTATCTCAAATGGAAGGTTTCATATTGTCAGCAATGTGATAGTTTTAATAAATGATGCATTTGCATGGGTATAAATCATCTGCACCTGATTGTCTCTCCTGGCAGCCCATTCCAATTGTTGTAGAGGGTGACAGCTAGCGGCATTTTTAGTTGTTGACCCCTTTCTGTGTTTCCAGGATTAGTGTTGGGTTGTTTTGCCCTAGCACACACTTCTTTATTTTTCAGTTGCCGGAGCTCTTCCAATCTTCTAAGACAAGGCAACTTTATCCTTCTTGAGTCATGACATTGCCTGGGCTTGTAAGGGTCAAGGAGCAGAGGCTGTCTAATGCAACTTAGTGAAGAGAGATTACAGGAAGGGAGCCAGGCAAAATGGAGAAAACCAGGTGGCAGCAGAGTTGCAGTAAGCAAGCTGTGTTTGGGCTACATCTTTCAGATAGGAAAAAAGAAAAGAAAGGAAACTAATCTTCACCTGTAATGGAAATGCACATGGCATTAATGCTGGGTAGCTCAAGATCAGAGTTCTATAGCGGCTTTCTGACAATATGCTTGAATAAATTTCAGAGCTTTCTCACATCCCCTGATTACCTCTGACAGGACATTAAAGTGAGATCAGCGAGTCACTCTCCATTGTTAATACATTTCTAATAATGCTCTGATGTCATGGTGTATTTATTAAACTGTTTCCACCTGGTTTCCAATCTGCTTGGAGCACAGCAATACTTTCCTAGCAGAATGGCTGACACGTGATGTGGCAAAGTGCGATTTCACAGCTTGGTGAAAATGCTATTTTGTTACCTGAGATCACACTGTTTGATAATTATTTGTCAAGGCCTTTCTTTTTCTTTCTCATATATATGCTTGTACATATAAACCTAAAATACTCCGATACACACTCATGTACTTATTTTACATATACTTATTTTTATACTTATATGTTTTATTGAAACACTTAATTTTTATTGAAAAATTATTTATATTGTTTTATTGTGTTCATCATCATCTTTTAATGGCCTCATAATCCCTTGCAAGATGATATCTGGGCAACTGAATGGAGCTGAGTGATTATTGGCTGGATGCCATTCCTGTCACCAATGTGGAGTCATATTCAACAGATATATATTCACATCGTGCCCATAGAGAGAAATATCTGCCTCTACCTAGGAACTCACAGTCTCCTGAATATGTCAAAAGTTCCACCTCTAGGCCACCATATCACTCTATTGTTTTATTGTGTTGATTACTACAAATTGCTGTTTCCACTGTAAGCTACAGAGATATTATCGCACAGAAAGGGATAGAGATAGAGGGATGGATGCATGGATAGATGATGGATAGATAGGTAGATAGGTAGGTGAGTAGGTAGATAGATGTAGGTATAGATAGATAGGTACTAGATAGATGGATTTTTAGGATGGATAGATAGATAGATAGATAGATAGATAGATAGATAGATAGATAGATAGATAGATAGATAAAATATATATTAATATCTTTAAATATAGTTTAGTTTAATTTAGTTTAATTAGTTTAATTGGATTTAATAAAGCCCTAGTACAATTTGAAAGTATTATTAAAAACAACATTTTTGTTTTTAAGTTTAGTTAAATTTTATTAAATGTGGCCTTTTACATCAAATGTTAGCACCTTTAATGCTATAGTTTATCATATAGGTTCATTGTATAGGATTCTCAGAATGCAATAGAATATAATATCTAATCAATTCAATTTATTAGAAAATATTTGGGGATACTAGCACACAATAAAATCAAACAAGAGGAGCTGGCACTTTATGGGGGATTTAGCATGAACAATATTTGAGTTCCTGACTGCAACTGTTATTTTACCAGTAGTATTAAAGATAAAGGTAAAGCTTTCTTCTATTTTGTCATGTCTGACTCTAGGGCTTGGTGCTCATCTTTATTTCTTGGCTGAGGGAGCCAACGTTATCCAAAGACATTTTCTGTAGTCATGTGGCCAAGCAAGGTGACACATCAAAGGCACACAGAACACTGTTACCTTCTCACTGAAGTGCTATCTATTTATCAACTAACATTTGCATGTTTTCAAACTACTACTGGGCAGGACCTAGGACAAGAACAGAAACTCACCCACCATGCGGTGCTCAGGTAACAAACCTGGGCTGTCAGCTTTCCAGCTGACAAGCTCAGTGTCTTTAACCACCGAGCCATCATGCCCCCTACCAGGAATAATTGTACTACTCCCTCACACCCCAAGTCTTGCTATGGTACTACAGTACTTGGTGGTGACAGTAGTGATGAAGTTCCTCAGTAAAAGATAAAGGTTCCCCTCACACATATGTGCTAGTCATTTCCAGTTCTACGGGGTGGTGCTCATTTCCAATACAAAACCGAAGAGCCAGCGCTGTCTGAAGACATATCCATGGTCATATGGCCAGCATGACTAAATACCGAAGGCGCACAGAATGCTGTTACCTTCCCACCAAAGTGGTCCCTATTTTTCTACTTGAATGTTTACATGCTTTTGAACTGCTAGGTTGGTAGAAGCTGGGACAAGTAATGGGAGCTCACTCCTTTACGCAGTGCTAGGGATTCAAACCAACAAACTGCTGACCATTCTGATCGACAAGCTCAGTGTCTTAGCTATTGAGCCACCACGTCCCACCTGTAGTACCACCAGTAGTGATGAAGTTTCTCAGTAGGATAAGCAAATAATGCCAGGAGAGCTTGTTGAGAATATATACAATCCAAGCAAGGTCACCAAGATATGAAGATGATCCTAGCTATCTATTTTAAACAAACAAGCACCTATTGGACAGTAGCGATATACAGTAGAAAGATAATCATTTTGTAATGTATGGAAAACAGAACTGGTAAGCCATGCCTAAATTTAACAAGAAAACCCCAGGGACAGACAAGAGAAAGTGACTGACAATCATGTGCTGATGATTGGGCCCTCAGGTCAAATGGCAGTTAACATGCTACCAAGGACAATCTGTGGATCTTGCAGAATGGTAATGGTGTTTATGACAGACTAGATTAAAGCCTTCAGGATATTTAGTAGCTGATAAGGCTACACAAGAAAACAAAAACTGTATCTGCAAAGAAAGAAATGGGAATATGGGATATAAGGAATATGAAAAGCTCAACACAACAAAAATAAATAAAATAAAGTGATTTGGCTACCCATCAGCACCCTAGGCATCAACAAATTGAAAAAGAGTGGAATTTCATACTTTCAGTCAGAAAATCTTTTTTTACTGCTCATGAAAAACTAAAAAGGAGGGGCATGGCTTTCAAAGTCCAGAAGGATGCAGCAAAAGACAATACTGGATGTAATGCAGTCAGTGACTGAATGATATCAGTTAGACTACTTGGACAACCCTTTAAAACAAGAAATATTTACGTTTTATGTTCCAACTGCTTACACAGAAGAAAAGGAAATTGAGGAGTGCTATGGTTAAATTCCATCTGAAATTAGGAGAAAATGTGAGCAAAATGTTGGAGACTGGAATATCAAAATTGAAAATAAGAAGAAAAATGTAGCTGGACTATATGGTCTAGCACTTGGAGATGACAGTCTTGTAAAAAAGATTTCAGATGTCATGGGATGTCTAAACCTGCAAAGATCAGACTTGTTCAGGCAATGAAACTGTTGTGAATGCATAAGGTTTAATAAAGAGAACTTGAGCTTGGAGTAAAGTGCAGGGTTCTGGCCCTGCACTTCTGATTGGCTGTTAACGGCAGGATCGGATTGGCCCATTCCGGGGAATCCGAATCACCATTAACAGAGAGTTCCTATTGGTTAAGGGAGCTAGCGCTCCTCGATTGTTATTGGTTAATAGTTATTGGGGTTGCCTATATAAGGAGGGTTATAATTGCCATTGAGTTGAGAAGTCACTATGTAAATAAAGAGCTGAAGTTCACCGTTCCCGAGGCTTGTCTCCATTTTTTCTCACCCATGCTCCAAACATAACACTGGTGACGAGGATGGGATATGGAGACGTCTGAGCCGACGGAACCAAGAAGAAACACCGAGCACGTGGCTGACGGTGCTACACAACGGAACCATGTCAGGCATCGTCGTACCACCCGCTCTGTTCGATCCAGTGCAGGAAGACTGGGAGTCCTACATGGATCGCTTCCAAATGTTCTTAGAAACTAAGAGGACTAACTTAAAGGACGCCACAGCTGGGAAGAAACGGGCGGTGTTCCTAATGCATTGCGGTCCAACCGTATTTAAGATGGCTAAAGCACTAGCAAAACCTAGAGAAGTGAAGGCGATGGATTGGGAAGACCTCGAACCTCTACTAAGAGATCACTACACACCGACCGTGCCTACGCTCGTGAGATGGCACGAGTTCTATCAGAGAAACCAACGAAAAGGAGAAAGCGTCGCCGACTTCATAGCAGACCTCCGAAACCTGGGAGGCCTCTGCGGATTCACCGATTTGGAAGAGGCACTGAGAGATCGAATAGTTCTGGGATTAGGCGTGCAGAGCAAGCTGATGGTGAAAGGCGACATCAGCCTTGCCAATGCCATCGCCGATGCTATTGCAGCAGAAGCAACCAGGAAGTCGGCTGCACAATTACGCCGCAACCGCGCTCCGGTACACCAACCGACAAGCGAAATTTTACCCAAGTCAGAAGGGCAGCTTTCAACGACATACCACGAGGACCTCTCTTCGTCGTCAGACAGCGACGAAGAAAAGGTCCATTGACTGCGGTCCGACCGGGACCACCATCCGAAGTCCCTATGCCCTTGCGCTGGCTGTGGAGCCAACTATGCCAGGTCCGAATCCAAATTCCGCGACATGCTCTGCCATGAGTGCGGGAAGAGAGGCCACATCGGATGGGTCTGCCGAAGTTTACAAGGACCCGGCCAGGTCTCAAAAGGGGCTAACTATCACCAATCGACAGGAAACCATCCTGTAAGGCGAGAACCAGTAAGCCACTCCTACAGAAACCGAGCTTTACAGCGAGAAGAGGCTCACCATACTATCACTCTCGGTCACGCCTCTGCCTTGGATGCCAAGAAAATCTGAATCACAGTAGCCATCGAGAACCAGCCGTGCCACATGGAAGTCGACTCGGGATCATCCCTCTTGATGGTGTCCTGGAAGACCCTCAAGCAACTCATCCCCACGATTCAGCGCCAAGACCTCCGTTTCCAAAAACTCATTCTTAAGGACTATCAAGGGAATCGAATCCCTGTCATTGGTTCCTGCCGAGTCCGGGTCTCCTTCAAGAAGCACACAGCGTACTTACCACTAACTGTGATCGACAAAGATTGGCCTAGTCTGCTAGGTCTCCAATGGTTTGTGCCACTTGGCATTGAAGTGGCAGGCATAAACCGAATCAGCGGAAGTGACTGGGAGGAGGACCTCATCCATGAGTTCAAGGACGTCTTCGCGGAAAGTTTAGGCGAGTACAAGGGGACCCCAATTTCGTTCAGCCTTGATCCAAAGATAGCTCCCATCCGCCTTAAGCCCCGTCGAGTTCCGTTTGCCTTAAAGCTGAAAATTGATGAACAACTCGACAAACTAACAGCTCAGGGGGTGCTAGAACCTACCGATCACTCTCCCTGGGAAACCCCAATCGTAACACCCATTAAGCCAGATGGGTCGATCCGAATTTGTGGGGACTACCGGGCCACCCTGAACCACGCCCTACAGCAGAATGCATATCCGGTGCCGATGGTACAGCATCTCCTCCACTCCCTGGGGAGCGGAAAGGTCTTCGCTAAATTAGACTTAGCTCAGGCATATCAGCAACTACCTGTTGATGAAAAGACAGCACAGGCAGAAATGATTGTGACACACCGAGGTGCCTTTAAATGCACCCAGCTCCAATTTGGAGTCAGTCTAGCCCCAGGAATTTTTCAGAGCCTGATGGAGAGGCTACTACAAGGGATTAAAGGCGTGGTCCCCTACTTTGACGATGTATTAATTGCTGTACCTACAAAAAAAATCTTACGGGATCGTTTAAAGTTAGTCCTACAAAAATTCCAAGATGCCGGTCTTAAGGTAAAAAAGAATAAGTGTAAATTGTGTACAGATAGTGTTGAGTTTTTAGGGTACCTAATTGACAGTCAGGGTATTCACCCTACCGACAGTAAACTAAGAGCAATAAAAAACGCTTCCAGGCCTCGGAACAAGGCTGATCTCCAGGCGTTCCTAGGCCTCATCAAATTTTATAATGTATTTCTACTGCATAAAGCAATGGTCACTGAACCATTACACTGGTTGTTAGACAAGAAAGCAAACTGGTTATGGGGTCATAGAGAAGAACAGGCATTCTGTAATGTGAAAAAAACTACTGACTTCTGACTCTGTACTCATGCAATACAATGAGACTTTGCCGTTAAATATCACATGCAATGCTTCGCCTTTCGGAGTGGGCGTCATTCTGAGCCATGTACTGCCTAATGGTAACGAAGCCCCTGTTGCATATTTTTCAGACACTTTCAAAAACTGAGCGAAATTATGGCCAAATCGATAAAGAAGCCCTCGCAATTGTATCGGCCGTTAAAAGATTCCACGAGTATGTGTATGGCCGGGCTTTTACTATCGTGACTGACCACAAACCGTTATTGGGGATAATAGCTGGAGATAAGCTGACTCCCTTCATATTATCCCCCAGGATGACTCGCTGGTCAGAATTTTTGGCTGCTTATAATTATTGGCTGCAATACCGCCCGGGGAAAGCCATTCCCCATGCCGACGTATTGAGCCGAGCATCGCTTCCAGAGACTCTCGACAATCCTGCACCAACGGTAACCACGTTGCAAATTGAAACACTCAACTCGCTGCCAGTGACTGCCCGAGATATCGTGAGAGAAACCAAACGTGACCCCACCTTAGCGCGAGTTCTAGGCTGGGTAGAACGCGGATGGCCATCAGACCAATTATCAGATGACTTCACACCATTCAAGACTCGACAAATGGAGTTGTTCTCTCAAAAAGGCTGTGTCATCTGGGGCGATAGAGTCGTTATCCCAGAACGACTCCAAAAAGCGCTGCGGAGAACCTTGCACGATGGCCACCCTGGTATCGTGCGAATGAAAGCCCTCGCACGAAGCTATGCATGGTGGCCGGGCATCAACAAGCAAATCGAAAATTGGGTTAAAGCTTGTCATAAATGCCAGGAAGTGAGCAACGCCCCACCTAAAGCCATCCCTACCGAATGGGAGACACCACGGGGACCCTGGTCCCGTATTCACTTGGACTTTGCATGGCCGACCAAAGGCCACACCTTTCTGCTAACCATCGACGCCTACTCGAATTGGCTCGAGATTCACCGCATGACGAACACAACCACTGAAGTGGTTATCAAAAACTTGGAAAGACTATTTGCAACCCACGGATTACCAGACGTCCTGGTATCCGACAACAGGCCCCAATTTACAGCACTGTCGTTCGAGCAGTACCTGGCTGACCGTGGCATCCGACATGCGCTCACCTCGCCTGCGCACCCTGCGACCAATGGCAAAGCAGAGCGCATGGTCCAATTTGTTAAGAAAACCTTGCAGAAGGTACACTATGATAACATTGATGACAAGATCAATCGAATCCTTTTTCTACAACACATCACACCTCATAGCGTCACCAACAAAACTCCCGCCGAACTGCTAATGGGACGAAAACTCCGTTCCCACCTCGACCGGTTACACCCAGCTTTTGAACCGGAAAAACCACTAGGATCCAGTGGCCGCTGTCGTGCCTTCCAGGTAGGCGATTTGGAATACACTAAAAACCTATTGGGCGATCCGCTGTGGGTGGAGGCGACAGTAGTTCGTGTAACCGGCCCGAGATCCTACCTTGTACAATACCTTGACGATAGACTATGGAAACGCCATATCGATCAATTATGATCGCGGCTCCTGTTGGGCATTCCTGAACTCCCTTATGACCAAACTGAGGGTGGGGGAGATACGGAAGAAGATGAATTCCAAGTAGAAGAAAACCCGTTCGAAAGGAACGATGGCGTAATAGAGACACAGGAAGTGGAACCAGAGAGGGAAACAGATGCACCTCAGGGAATTACCGAGAATAATGGCAACGACGAAGAAATGAACTCTGAACCAGAGGCGACCCCGTTGCCAAACAATGATCTACCTCAGCGTGATTGCAGCCAAATGACACAGCGAAAATCAAAAAGACTAATAAAGCAACCGTCCTACCTAAAGGACTATGTAACTGTGCCCTGCAAACAGAAGCCAGGAGGAAGGGGTGTTGTGAATGCATAAGGTTTAATAAAGAGCTTGGAGTAAAGTGCAGGGTTTTGGCCCTGCACTTCTGATTGGCTTTTAACGGCAGGATCGGATTGGCCCAATCCGGGGAATCCGATTGGCCATTAACAGAGAGTTCCTATTGGTTAAGGGAGCTAGCGCTCCTTGATTGTTATTGGTTAATAGTTATTGGGGTTGCCTATATAAGGAGGGTTATAACTGCCATTGAGTTGAAAAGTCACTATGTAAATAAAGAGCTGAAGTTCACCGTTCCCGAGGCTTGTCTCCATTCTTTCTCGCCCATGCTCCAAACATAACAGAAACCATATGACACTCTCAGGGCAAATGCTGACTTTGAAAAAAGCAGAAGAAAAAGAGTGCTGATGTTTTTGAACTTTGATGTTGGGGAAGATTCTTAAGAATACTATGAATAGCCTAGAAAACCAAAAATATGGATTGTAGAATAAATTAGTCCAAATTTTTACTCAAGGCACAAATGACTAGGCTCAAATTATCTTATTTTGAAAACATTATGCAAAACATCATTCCCTTGAGAAATCTACAGTCTCTTTCTCTCTCTGTGTGTGTGTGTGTGTGAGAGAGAGAGAGAGAGGGAGGGAGGGAGGGAGGGAAAGGGGGGGGAGAGAGAGAGAGAATATAAAATTAGAGGGGGGGGGAAGAGCCATGGTACAATAGTTATCAAGAATTCTTTCAAATACTGTGATTTGGTCAATACATACCCATTTTAAATAGTAAAACAGAGGGCTGGCATTTTTGAATCAAGGTATATTTGTAACTCTGTACACTGATAGTGTGTCAAGGGGAAAAAATGAGACACAACCAAGTCATCAGTGACATGTACTTCTCCCAAGATATAAATCATCACAATAAATATATTTGAAAATTGCCAAGTTGAAAAACAATTTAGACAAGTATCATTTAGACTTGCCTAAACTGCTAAATTTTCTGCCTCATTAGCCGGTTGTGAGAAAATTAGATCCTCGGATTTGTCCTGAGACCCTGTTGACAATGGATGAGGGCTTGATGTGCCTAGTTTAGCAGTGTTCTTTGCTTTGAACAGTAAAGATTTAAAGAAACAAACAAAAAAAAAAAAAAAAAACCACCATCCTCTTTTTATCTCCTTTGTTGTCAATTTAAGTGTTTTATTTGACACACAAGTTTGGAGCAATTGTGAGTGCATTTATCTTATCAAAAATAGCTTTCTAAAAACCAGATTAGGAGAACAATCTTATCCCCATCCCCAGTTAAAGGACACAATAATTAGGGATAAATGATATCTGATACATTTTTTAAAGGAACTGTCTAAATGAAATTAAGGTTTTTTGTTTTTGTTTTTTCAGAAAAAGAACAGCAACTCCAAAATATGTTGAAATACACAGCAGTCCTTACAATTATGATTACCATTTTCATCATGGTTCATTGCAGTGCCACAATGGTTGAATATGCCTTGCTGAAAGTTATGTGATGGCTGAATGAGTATATTAAATTTTCAGCCAGAAACAATATGGCAAGTAGTGCAAATGGATGATCTTGGCCCTTCCACAGCCATCTATTTCAAGCAAAATATTTGAATTAGAAATTCTTTTTTTTATATAACAAACTTTATTAATTTTTTTTAACACACACAAACAAAACATAGGATTTAGTAACATAAAATATCTTTTCTAGAAGAAACAAATAAACCATCTTATTTAAAAAGAAGATAATTCCAAATTATCACACTTCTATATAAATAAATATATATATTTATCTTATCTAATCAACTTCATATCTTTTCAAAACTTTTCTCTATTACTCCCTTTTGTTCTATTTAGTCAAATTTCTTCTGTCTTAAAAATATATACTCTTTGAATATATTTTCATTAGTATTCTTCCACATCCTGTCAGACTTAAACAAACATTACACAAAACATAAATACATAAAACTTCTTTTTGGAAGGCGGCTTACCCCGAGTTAACTCTTTTTATACAGACATCAATCAAAATTTATACTCACTTAATATACTATCTCATATCTTATTTAACATTCTCTATTTTCCATATATTTTCTCTCTCCTACTCATTCTTTTAATTCTATTTTATTTATTCCATCTCAATTAAATAATTATATTTACATCTTTGGTCTGTTTTCTTTCAATCACCTATTTATCCTTTCTATCTAATGCAATATTTCTCCTGTAAACCCAGATTGAAGTATGACAACTTTTTATCTTCCCCCTAAATAACACTTAAAATAATACATATTTTCCGTGCTGATTCTGCTCCGTACCTTCAAAGTATTACATTTCAAAATAGTAAAACAAACAAATAATATTGAGTTTAATAAGTAATAATAAAACTAAAAACAAGTAAAAAAGAAATATTAAATTTATGATATAGTAAAAGCAATGTTTCATAAGAAATTAAATTCTATTATTAATTCTTAAACAATAAAAATACTATTTCATACTATTATTAAATTAAGAAATTAAACTCTATAATTAAATCATGACTTCGCTTTAATACATTTTTAAATCATATAATATTCTAATTTTCTAACTCAACTTCAAATACTAATGTCTACAATGCATTTTTATGTACTTTTGCAGAATCATTTTTAAAAAAAGATTATCTCACCCCTTATCTCTGAAAAAAAACACATTTTTTTGCATCTTGTTTAAAGCCTTTATGACTTCTCTTTCCTTTTCCCCTTTCTTTCTTCTCCATTCTAACTTTTTGACCCCCCCCCCATTTCTCCAATTTCACTCTCTTAATCTTTCCTCTCTGTTGTATTTCTCTTTTCTGTTGCTTTCTGACATCATATCACTTTTTCATCTCCTTTTTCTTTTTCTTGGTTGCTTTTTTAAGTTCTAAGTTCATCTTTTCCTTGCCCCCCTTCCACTTTTCTTCCTCCACTAAGTGTGTTTGTCCATTAAAAATGGCTTCTTCTCCTTCATCCCAGCCTTCCTGTAGTATTTCTTGGTAGGTAGAAATCACCATTTCCAAAAAGCGAAAGATAGATCCAAACGAGCCCTTATCTTCGTTTTTCAGTTTTTGAAATTCCATTTGTAGTCCTTCAAAAGATAATGCCATTTTTTCTTTCTTTCTTTTTTAACACAACCCTAATGTCTTTAGTCCCTTTTTAAAAAAAACAACATTTCACAAAGATCTCCAAGTCACAAAGCAAACCAAATCAATTTTAAGTTGTTGTTTTTTTTTAAATCCAATGTCCAGAAATCCTTTATCCCTTGGCTTTAAATTTCAAATTGAGTTACCTTCCGTGCCCAAGTAGATTTTCCAGATCTCTGTCTGCTATTTCTATGGGGAGGGAGAGTTAAGGAAAAAAAAAATCCCCTTAACAGCTTTAACCACAGCTTTCCAGTCTTCTTTGGGAAACAATCCTCAGGCAATTGAAACAGTTCAGTTTCCAGGGTAATTAAGAGTTGTTATTGTCTCGGCTCAGCCAAATTTTCACTTCCTCCTGCAACCTCCAGCACAAATCTTACCCGTCTGCAGGCTTCTTTGTGATGGTTATCACTGACCACTGCTCCACCACTTTGGGAAAAAGGGGTTTTTCTGGCTGGAGAGGGGGTCTGCGACATCCCCAACCCCCTGTCTGGATCCCCTCTCTCTTTGGCTGCCTCTACAGGGCAGCCATATCCCCCAGACCCATTTGGATCAGGGGCACCTTGGCAGCAAGCACAGCAGGAATTGCAGACAAGCAAATTCCTGCTGCTGCTGAAGCCATGCAAAACCGGAAGTCCTTGAATTAGAAATTCTTAGAGAGGACAATTATATTCAAGGCCAACCATCAGGATAAAAGAAATCATGATATTAGTCATATATCTCTGAACCAAAGATCTTAGAAAGTTCCCATGGAATTACTGCAAACCCTGTTTGAAACGAACAGGAGTTTTGAGGAAAATATATACAAAATATCAAAGAATAATGCTGACTCCTAAATGTCACAAATACACCAGTGTTATTATTGTGATTGGAAATGGAATGATTGTTGAATAGGCATAAAATTCCCCCCTAGGATTTCAGCCTATTGATTGTGAATCAAGAAAAATCTACATCAAACAATCCTTAACATGAAAATTATTGAAATAGGAACTAAATAATATAAACCTCAAAAAGGAGGTTGAATGGAAATTGTACTGCAGCTTCAACGGTTACAAACAAACAACATTTCTTCTTATTCTTAAGAAACACTATCAGCTTTCAACTTCCATCCTCCCAAGGGAGACAGTAAAGTTCCACATCTTATTTTCATAATAATGGAATGTAAAATAAAACCCAACATCCGTGAAATTTAAATTTAATGATTTTGATGTAAATCCCACATAGGGTAGCCAGGAAAGAATTTTGATAGGAAGGGATATTTTCAGAAAGGCCTTTCCTACATGATTTCAATACCTGGTTAGGAAAGAAATCCTTCAGCTAGGTAGGCTCTAAGCCAGTGGTGTCCACTCTTGACAACTTTAAGACTTGTGGACTTCAATTCCCAGAATTCTCTAGCCAGCTGGCTGGGGAATTCTGGGACTTGAAGTCCACAGATCTTAAAGTGGTCAATGTTTGACACCCCTGCTCTAAACCATTTAGACCATCAGTTTGTTTTGTTATTTATATCCCACCATTATTATTTGTACAAATAACACAAGTTGGTGAACAGACATAATACTCCTCCCTCCTTCTGTTTTATCCATAACAACAACCATGTGAAGTGGCTGAGGGAGAGCAACTATCCCAAAGTCATCCAGTCGGCTTTCATGGTTAAGGTGGGATTAGAACTCTTTGCCTCCTGATTTCTAGCCTGGAGCCATAGCCATTAGACCAGGGAGTGTCAAACTCGTGGCCCACGGGCTAGATGCACCACACGCTGGCCATGTCCACCCATTTTAGTGAAGAGGAAAAAATGTGTTATGTCACATGATGACTTGATGGTGTGAGTTTGACACCCCTGCATTAGACCGTACAGAACTTCCAATGGTCCTAGTAAATAACTGGAAACAAGATATTTCAAGAAAGGCATTGTATGATTCTGAAACTTTGTACTGGGTTGTAGTCTAACTTAATGAGAGCCCCACATAGGACGTATTGCAGTAGTTAAAATGGAGTACAGTCAAAGTATAGATAATTGTTGCCACATCCATCTGAACATGGATAGCATGTCCATTTCTACTCTGTGTGACAAATGTTTCAGAATTGTTACTTATAGACAGGACTTGTCTGGGATGATCCAAAGATTCCCCTCCTCTAAAATTAATAATACAATATTATTATTGTAATAACATTCATGCAAGGAAAGCAGCAGAAGCAGAAGTCTTTCTTTCTCTTCCCCAAATTCCACCAGAAATGAATCTTTGTGAGACTTGTCATGCAGGCACAGCCTCTTGGAGCAGGATGCCTTGCAGGGTCCCAAAGACTTATTTCTGGTAGAGTTTGGGGGAGAGAAAGAAAGACTTTTGATGCTTTCCTTGTGTGTAGCCAAGAGCAGAAGAAGCAGAAAGAAGCAGCCCGGCGCCCAGGCAAGGCACACGGAGTACATGGGGCAAGTTCTCCCCCTGCCCTTTCTACTACCCTCACTACCTCATGTTGTTCACAATGCAAGCAACGCAAGCTTTGTGTTCCCACGGGCCATGTGGGCGGCACAGCCTTGTGTTCCTGCACAGCCTGGATTAATTGCTTTGGGGGGTGCTTTGGGGGTGACATTTCTCTGCAGACCACCACAGTTTTCTCTCGGACCACCAGTGGTCTCCCGCCCGCTGGTTGGCAGCCACTGCTTTGAAGGACTATTGCCTGGACTTTTCAATGGGTGAATGCAATTTACAAGAGGTAAATAAAGAGGGGTTTTCATGATAAAGAGTTTGTTTGTTGCTTCTGCTAAGATTAGGTCAGAACAGCCTCAAAGTTTTTCCCCCAGTTGGACTTGCTAACATCAGTTTCCTTTGCTCTACATAGAGAAGAAATTTGTGAGAGAATTAGGAATTTCTTTCCCTATATCCTTGTGGATGCCATTCACTTAGTCGAACAAGTTTAATTGGATTCAGTCATGATCCTGTGCCACCCCCCCCAGAACACAATAAAGTTGATAAACATTTTCACTCTTCCTTTACATGTACAAAACCAGAGTTCCACACAAAAATCATAGATCTGTGCTTATTTGAAATAGTAACAGATAAATGAGTTTCAGCAGAGTTGTAAACCTATCTTTATGCTGTATTGTTTCTTTTCTCTTTTAATCCAACAATTCTGGTAAGTTACAAATGCTCAAAATTTCTGAAGCTATTAGATGCCCAAGTAGCATGTCATCAAGTAGGCCTGGTTAGTCTCAGAGAAGCTATAGCTGTCAACTTTGATAAGGTTTTTTTTTTTTCTGAGTTCAATGGAAAGATCATTTCATATATAGATTCTCTCCGAGAAATAAGCCTGAACAGTGATAGTCTCACAACTCCGGAACATATAATTGAAATCTGCAGAAAGAATTGATAGAAATAAAAATATTTGTACGGTGTTACTAGTTCCTTAAATTGAAGAGAATTCGATGACAGCCTTTGTTTTAAACCACACAAAACAGCGTTCACCAAAGGTTATAATGAAACATATTGACTGCAATGGGATGTGAGAATAACTTTGGGAGACAGAAGGAAGAGATGCAGCCCAGATAAAAATCTGAGGCCAAAGGAGGGATGGGGTAGAGAAAACATATTAGAAAGAACCCTCCTTTGTTTCTGGAAAATAAAGGCAGGGGAAGGCTGAGGGCTTTCTGACTTACTCTTATTGTGACCTTACAATGAAAGCAGTATTTACACACATAGTTTTAGTTTCCTCTCTGGCTGACATTAAGGGTTCATAGATAAGGTATAATGTACCGGTATTTTACATAGGAAATTATCTATCTATCTATCTATCTATCTATCTATCTATCTATCTATCTATCTATCCATCAATCCATTCATCCATTCATCCATTATCATCTATCATTGAACAGTGCTATTTGGAATGAAAGGGATGATAAAAATTCATGTTTAGATATTTCAGAATGTCGCCTGTTAGTAGCACTG
The DNA here is from genome assembly GCA_033807585.1 of Hydrophis major. Lineage (NCBI taxonomy): Eukaryota > Metazoa > Chordata > Lepidosauria > Squamata > Elapidae > Hydrophis > Hydrophis major. The sequence goes on from CM066328.1 coordinate 270,811,954, forward strand.
TGCTGCTGTATCATATGAAAAGGAACTAATATGTTGTAGTAGGTTTAATGTTAAATAGTCCTCAGCAGGTGACAATATCTACTTAACCTCAGCTGAACCTGAGGAAACACAGTTAGATGTCATTAGTTAAAATTGGTAAAGAGTATGAAACTTTGGGCCTAATAATAAGTGTTCAACATGAACTGACTTTTTTTTTAGGCAACCACTTCAACATTTAAATAAGTGGTAAGTGCAGTTTAATTGAAAAGGATAGAATAATTGCTCGACAAGTTTTTTTGCCTACTGAAAACACAGAAAACCCACATTACGTATCTGATATTAACACAGTTGAGAAAGTCCAGAAATATTTCACAAGAAATGTTCTCCACTCCTGTACTCATTGCAGAATACCTTATGCCACCAGACTTGAAATTCTAGACCTAGAAAATCGAGAACTACGCTGCCTTCGGTCCTATCTAAGTATAGTATATAAAATCATACATTGCAATGTCCTACCTGTCAATGAAAACTTCAGCTTCAACCATAACAACACTAGAGCAAACAATAGATACAAACTCAAGGTTAGTTGCACCAAACTTGATTTCAGGAAATACGACTTCAGCAACAGAATGGTCAATGTCTGGAATACTCTACCTGACTCTGTGGTTTCTTCCCCAAACCCCAAAAACTTTAATCTTAGACCTTCTACTATTGACCTCACCCCTTTCCTAAGAGGTCTGTAGGAGGCATGCATAAACACACCAATGTGCCTACCGTCCCTGTCCCATTGTTTCTTTTATTTTTCTTACATGTATCCATGTATTCATAATTATGGTTTTACTTATACCTATTATCTTGTAAGCAATTGACAAACAAAATAAATAAATAAATAAATAAAAAATAGAATGCGCCAGAGATGGACCTAAGGATATCTAAGATGATAAGATAGGATAGGATAGGATAGGATAGGATAGGATAGGATAGGATAGGATAGGATAGGATAGGATAGGATAGGATAGGATAGGATAGGACAGGACAGGATTTGTTCCCGAGTTCTTGTCCCTAACCTGCTCTTTCAAGTTTTCCAAGAATGCACCTATCACCACAGTAACTGAGCCCATGAACTTCCCTGCTGGTTATCCTCTTCTGCTCTTTCCTTCCACCTTTTCCAGCATTACAGCCTTCCCCAAAGAGTTGGGTTTTCGCAAAATAAGGCAGAAGTAAGATAATTTGAACCTGGTCATTTGTGCGTGTGTGAGAACTCTGGTTTGATTTGTTTGATGATCCATCGGTTTGTTTTCTTTGGATAGTCATGGCATTCTCCAATAGTCAACTCCAAAGTTAAAGGCCTCAATACTCTTCCTACCCTGCTTATTCAAATCCAACTTTCCCTTCTGCATATTGTCACAGTGAATACCATGGCTTGCATGCTGACCTTTTTATAATCATACAGTGTTATACTAATTACATATAACATTATACAGTATTGTATATAATAAAATGCTTTGTAATTATACACTGTTTTTCATCATGACTCAAACTATACTGTGGCTTGTATATATATTTTGAGTGTGTATTTGTGAGCATTGTTTAGTTCTTATTTGTTGATTTTCTAATGTGCTTAGACAATTCCCTAATAGAGGTCACATTATAAATATATTTATAGTTTTGTTTTAGTTCAGTTGGATAGTGCCTATCTTCACTGAATCATGTGCATATAAGAATATTAACCAATATTAAGGATATAAGTTTAAACCTGAATTGAACTCATTGTTTAAAAATATTTTTTTAACATTTGTACTCTTGTGAGTTTTACCTCACAGAAACCTAGCACAGACAGTAATTGTATAACTGCAACATTTGCATCTTTAGCTCAGTTTCCCCAATTCTAAGCTCGGAGCTAATAGGAAAATTCCACAAAACCTTTCTACAATTTCAAGACTGGATAGCTCACTGTCTATGTTTATTTCTTCTCAAGAGACTATGATTTCCTTTACATCTTGAAGGTAAATTAGATAATGTACAAATTAGTGTAGCTGCATAAGGACAACTGTTGCTGGCAGCTTTACATTTTCTGGATGGAACAACTTAATATAAGGGTTAGATGCAGAGGTGATTACAAAACTAGTGTCTATATGAACCGACAATATAACTTACTTATTCACAGGGTTTTTATTTTATTTTCAGGAGTAACTTCAATCCAAGGTCAAAGAAGAGGACTTCTACAATGCAACAGAATTTGTTCTATCCCAGGCAGCCTTGTAAGTCTCAAGCAGATACAAAAGACATTCAGGAGACAGGAGCTCATACTTCATAGTCCATTGGCTGAAGTTTTCCACTGGTTAATGGTATTATAATTTGATATTGGCCCTAATAAATAACATATCCTCTGCAAGACCAATAATGTGACAGAGAAAAAAGCAATAACAATGTAAGAACAAAAGCAGTTTGTGCTCTCAAATGTTTCTAGAACCAGTTAGAATAGATTTTTCCTAGCATCTAAAAGAAAGTTATAAGGGGTTATTTGAACGGGGATGTCTCTCTTCAGTTTATGTGTCTTTTGCCCATGATAACCCATCTTCCTTATGCCATTAATTCAATATAGGCAGGTTAGTGTGGAAATCTACATTTAAACAGATGTAACATGATGACATCCAAAATGTTAACTACTGTGTTTCTCCAACAATACGGCCTCCACCAATAGGAAGCCCCACCATGTTTCTTTGGCATAAAATCAAATTAAGCCCCTCCCCCCAAATTTAGGCCTATTTTAAAACATGCAAAATAAGGGGGAAGGGCAGGGGACTTGCCATTAGGAGTGCCCCCGGGCAGCAATTCCTTGCCACCAGCCACTCCTAACGGGTGATCATGGCGAAGCGCGGAGAGCTCCCTACTCCCACCTTTGCTGCAGACACCTTTGGCACCCACCGCTGTTGCTTTCCCTTCTGCCCATTCCGCCAAGCTTGGAGCTGCCGCTTCCGTGTTTGGAGTGCCGCCGCCATTTGGGGCTCCAAACAGCGGCAGTGCTCCAAATGCAGAATGGCAGCTCCAAACATGACAGCGGGCGATCTTTTTATTTTGGTCCACGTGAAGTTCAGAGCGAGCAAGAGAGGGAGACTGCGATGCCTCCATCCGAGATGGCAACCTCACTAGTGGATCACAATGTGGCTGGAAGCCTGAATCGGCGGGAAACAATGGTGATCTTTTTGGAGCTAGAGGAAAGGGAGAGAAGAGTTACAAGGCATAATTTGCAGGAGGAAGTGGGTGTACTCCACGGCAGGGAGTCCAAGGAAGAAAGGCCGGTAGGCAATGGAGAGCATCCCGTAGCTCCGGAAGCAGCCTAGAGACGCGCCCAGGAAGAGGCGCAGATGCTGCCTTGTAGTCCCCAAACCAACTGTGTGTGCCGCCTTTGGTTATGTGCGCTCTGCACTTTGGGCATCTCTGTGTGATCGCGACCCTGTCCTTTCCACCTGGCGCCCTTGCTGCTTTCTGGCTCTTTAGCAACCAGCTTCGCCTTTGGAGCACTGCCGCTGTTTGGAGCTCCAAATGGTGGCAGAAGCTCCAAATGCGGAAGCTCCAAATATGACGGTGGGCGATCTTTTTATTTTGGTCTGCGCGAAGTTCAGAGTGAGCATGAGAGGGAGACCGCGATGCCTTGCTAAGAGCCAGAAAGCAGCAAGGGCGCCAGGTGGAAAGGACTTGCTATGTAGGTTGTCTCCAGATAACCAAAATCTTTTTACTTTCAAATTGTATCAAGAGTCAAACTATTTTTATTATGGAAGAAAACAATAAATTAAACTAAATACATTACTTAAAGCTTTTTCTACTTTATTAATCCATTGAGACTAATAATTAATTGAACTACTAATTAATTAATTGTTTCAGAATTAATTAATTGTCCTTAATTAATTGTCCTAAAATTTACAGAGATTATCTAAAGACGAATGATCTCTTTCAGATGGTTCAGTTTTGTTTATGGGAATGCCAGTATAGAACGGGAATGCATAATCTGTATATCAATGCAAACGGTGTGTAAATTGAATTTTATTAAATGCTGCTATAATTAAATATTTTCAAAAACAGAAGAGTATGGAAGTTTATGTCACATATTTTGTATATATATATTTTTTTAAAATAGACTCTTGATTGATCATTATAAATAAAGATTAGAATGAAAAGAGGGTTTTTTTATTCTATTCCTATTCTCACTGTTAAGAAAGAATTATTTACTTCCTTTTTGGTTTTGATGGAGACAGTGAAAATGATAATAGCTGATAACCTTTATTTGAATCATTTGCTTTGATGCATAAAAAAGCAGGGTGCAGGGAAATATACAGAAAATGATGATCTATACAGAATAACTTCAAAATATTAGCTATATTTTTTTTGAAAGTCTTCTTTCTTGTTCTTAAAAAAACAATCAGTCAAACTTTGCTACTAGCTTGATATTTTACAAACTTGATTTACAAGCTACCATATACAATGCTAACAGGAGTAGCAATTGAATAAGAGGAGAGGTACCCTCGCAGATTGGCAACTAGTTAAGCAGAAATGGAAAGCAGCAGTAAATAGGCATTTTTCACATTGGTGAGATATATGAAAAAGCATCCCCCAGGAATCCATGTGGTGACCAATGATTTTGAGGTTGTAACCTTAATAAAGAATTACCTTAATAAATAGAATAACCTTAATAAAGAATTGAAACTGAGTTGTGAGGTGAAGGGTGATCACTTTAAAAAAGGGATGAGGGGGAATAGACTAAAAAAAAACACCTATTTACCATCCTGTAATTTCTATTTAGGGTATGGTCAGGGTTACTGGATCAGACTGAAAATTTACTGGCTGGATGTTCTTCCTGACACCTACATGAAGTTTGCAGCAGATGTTTGTTGTTGTTGTTGTTTTTACCATAGCAGAGAAACACCTAGGATTGAATTTTCAATTTTACAAGTGGGAGTTGAACGTCTTCACCATGGCACTCTGGAAAGCTAGTAGGGAGGGATGGTTCCGGGGCGTTGAGATGGACATGAGAGTGTAACCAGTGGCCTCTTAAAGAGCACTGTGGGAGGGGTTACAATATATGGCCGTGAAAAGCAGGATTGTATGCCTAAAGTGTAAGGATAGAGGGTTTCATGGGCTGAGCTAGAAAAGAGTTCCAGGTGGTGCAGAAGAAAGTTGGATGAAAATGTCAACCTGTGTACTAATGGTACTTTGAATGGAATATGTCTTACATATTGTTTGCTAATCCAGTAAGATTGTGCTTGTGTCCCACTCTATTCGAATCACAACTGCCACCGAAATCAAAATGTCAGCTGGTTGACAGCCTGATGAACTTCACACCAAGGTGCAGATGTACACACCTAGATATTTCACAAGCTTGTCCATGAACTTTGTGGCCACATGCTTCTGTGAAATTCTCAGCAATTTAACCTGCAGAATTAAAATATGAGTCTCAGTGGAGAAAGGGTTGCCTCTCTTTGCTTTAACAGGTGAAGCTTTCAAGCAGCATTGAAACAAGTTGCATTTCATGCTAATTACAACCACAAATGAGCCTAACATTTCCATTGCTAAGCAGGACCATTGATAAGTGAGTTTTGTCCCATTCAGGACCTTTCTTGCCACAGCTGTTAAGTGAATCACTGCAGTTGTTAAATTAGTAACACAGTTGTTAAGTGTTATCTGGCTTGCCCATTGAATTGGCTCATCAGAAGGTCACAAAAGGGGATCACATGACCCTGGCACACTGCAACTGTCATAAATACAAGCCAGTTGCCAAGTTTATGAAGTTTGATCACATGGCCATAGGGTGGCTGTGACGGTTGTAATGTAAAAAATGGTCATATGTTACTTTTTTTCAGTGCTGTTGTAACTTTGAATAGTCACTAAATGAATGGTTGTAAGTCAAGGACTATCTATTCAGAGATTCAGGAATTGTTTATTTAATATTTGCAATGTAGCCACATTTTTTATTATTATTATAGAAAGTTCTTAAGACATAAATAGAATGTTTTCTAAAATACATATAAACAAAAATGTTATTTGGATTAAACATGTGAACGTCTTCCAACTTAACTGGCATATGTTATGTTCAGTATGGTGTGGCTTATATCCAGGGATGGGATTCCAAAATTTTAACATGGCTTAGGTGGTGGGCATGGCTTAGGTGGTGGGCATGGCTTGGTGGTCATATGATTGGGTGGACATGGCTTGGTGGTCATGTTATTGGCTGGGCGTGGCCAACTCAATATCACTCACATTGAGGAACGCATCTCCTCGCCTAGCCTCTCATGACTGTGGGGATGCTGCAACAGTTGTAAGCATGAAAAATGGTCATAAGTCACTTTTTTCAGTGCCATTGTAACTTTGAATGGACACTCCACACAAGCAAAATACCAGCAAAGGAGGGGAAAAAAACTCCAGAAAAGTTCCTGAGACAGGAAGTCTGGTCCTGCCAAGAATGTCTTAAGGGTTAACGGAGAGGCAGTTTCTGTAAGCAACACCAGAATGTTTTCTTCCTGCCTTCCTTACAGGATTAGGCCAGTAATTTCTTCTTTTTAATTGTTTTTAAAATAAAGTTTATTTAAGTTTCATATATTTAAAACATTTAAAAAGAAACAAACAAACATATAAACAAATATATATACATATATACATTTTGCAGCATGTATTGAGCATTCTTTTCTTTTCTTTTTTTTACCCCATAACATTAACATGATCTACCTTGTTACAATACCTTCCTCATTCTTTTAATGTTTTAATTTCACAGAATACTTTATGATTAAACGCACGTCCTTCATAGTTTCATAACTTATTCAGTTGTCAAATGTTGCTTTTTCTTTAACCATTCGTACCAATAGTTCCAAACTTTGTAGTATTCACTATCTTTGTTGTTTTTTTAGTAATTTGGTTAGGCTGTCAATCTCTGCACACTCATGATTTTTTTTTAATGACCATCTCTTCTGAAGGGACAATAGACAGTTTCCAATTTTGAGCATAACTTATTCTGGCTGCCATTATAATGTGCAAGATTAAATATTGATTTTTTTTTTTCTGTTTTTGAGTCTATCATACCCAGCAAAAAGGTTTCAGATTCAAGTTTTACTTCTTGATTAGTTATATTTAGAATCTAATTTTTGATATTTTTCCAAAACTTCTGAGCATATGGACATGTCCACCACATATGGAGGTATGTTCCTTAGACGCAGTTACACTTCCAACAGTTTGGGGGGAGGTTCGGGAACATCTTAGCCAGTCTCGCGGGTGGCAAGTGCCAACGATACACCATTTTATAGAGATTCTCTTTGTACGAGGCTGACATAGTTAGTTTGTAATTTATTTCCCAAATATGTTCCCACTTGTCTTATTCAACCCAGTCTTTGAGCCAGGTTGCTATCATAGCATAGTAGTATGTTTTGAAATCTGGAAGACCAAAGGCTCCTTTCTTTCTATCATCCTGTAATAATTTATATTTTAATCTTGTTTTTTTTCCCCTGCCATATAAATGGCATATAAATATGTTTATTTAGTTCTTCAAAAAAGCTTTTTTCCAACTTGACTGGCACCGTCTGAAATAAGAACAACAATTTTGGCAAAATATTCATCTTTACTATTGCAATATGGCCTAATAGAGATATTTGTAATTTAGCCCAATTATCTAAGTCTTTAAATATTTGGATTGTTAATTTATCATAATTATCTTTTTTAATTGATGAGCACCTAGCTGTCAGCCATATCCCCAGATATTTTACTTTATTTATCACCTGTATCCCTAATCTCTTTGTTAGTTCTTCCTTTTGTTCATTTGTACAGTTTTTTGTTATCACTTTTGTTTTTTCTTTATTAATTTTTAACCCTGTCACCTTTCCATATTGTTCTACTTCTTTCATCAAAATAGGTGTCATTTCCAGGGGATCTTCCACTATAAATGTCATATCATCAGCAAATGCTTGAAGCTTGTACTCCTCTTTTTTTAACTTTTAACCCCCTGATCTCTTGATTTTGTCGGATTTGTACCAGTAGTGTCTCTTCTGCTAATATATAAAGTAGGGGAATCAAGGGGCATCCTTGTCTTACACACTTATTTATCCTTATACAGTATTATCTGTATTTTCCCCATTTATTAATATTTTTACCATTTAGGTATTGTATATTGTTTTGATGAATCCTAAAAAAAATTCACCAAATTTCATGCCTGTCAGTTGTTTAATAAGAAAATACCAATTCAAATTGTCAAACGCCTTCTGAGCGTTTAAAAGCATCAGTGTCATTGTTTTAGTTGTGTGTACTTGATGGAATTCTAAAACATCCATAATTATTCTTGTATTGGTCTTCATTTGTCTATATGGCAGAACCCATTCTGGTCAGTATGAATAATCCTACTTAATATTTTCTTTAATCTTTCTGCCAATATTGTGGCCAAAATCTTGTAATCTACGTTTAAAAATGATATTGGCCTGTAATTTTGAATTTTTTGTGGATCTGATTGCCCTTTGTGAATAAGGGTTATATATGCTTCGGTCCATGACTTTGGTATATTAACACTATCCAAGGCTTCATTATATAGGTCTGTCATTAATTCCTCCAATAACTCTTGAAACTCCTTATAGAATTCAGATGGAATTCTATCCGGGCCCGGGGTTTTATTTAGTTTTTGGGCTCCAATTGCCTTTCTAATATCTTCTGTGGATATTTTATTATTTAAAATACATTTCTCTTCATCCATAATTTCCGGTAATTTTTTTTCCCCTTCAAATATTGATTAATAAGTTCTTCTGGTACTTCTTCTTGATTGAATAAATTTGTAAAAAAGTCCTTGGCAATATCTTTATTTTCCTTAGCCTGAGTACATACTTTCTCTTCTTGATCTTGGAGAGCTACAGTCATTCTTTTTCTTTGTTCTTTTTTTTTATTTTGTGGGCTAACCATCTCCCTGGCTTATTTGCATTTTCAAAATAATTTTGTTTTACTAATTTAACTTTTTGGGCCAGGTCTTCCTGCATACTTAAATTTATCTTATGTTTTACCAAATCTATTTCTTTACTAGTGTTTTGATTATTTGGATCGCTTTGTCTACTTATTTTTAAATCTTTAAGTTTCTCTCTCCACACATTTTATTGTTGCCTTTTTTCTTTATTCTTTTTAATACTATAGCCAATAGTTAAACCTCTCACATAAGCTTTTGCTGTATCCCAGAGATTTTGAAGGGACGTATCCTCTCTCTTATTTATTTCAAGAAATATTTTCAATTCTTTTCTCACCATTTCAATATATTCATTATCTTTTAGTATACTATTATTAAATGTCCATCTTCCGATCGTTCTCTCTCCTTTCCACTTAATTTGAATAGGGTTATGATCAGCCCATATATTTGGCAAAATCTCTATATTTTCAATGTTTTCCATTAAACCTGGGTCCATCCAAATCTGATCCATTCTAGACCAAGACTGATGGGGATTGGAAAAGAAAGTATATTGCTTTTTAGTTGAATATTGTTCTCTCCACACATCCTTCAAATTTAATCCCCTCACCATGTTATTAAAAGAAGATAGGAATAGTCTCCTTTTATTTTTTATTTTTTATTTGGAGCTTTTATAGTCTTTGTCCTTGTCTGAAACAGCATTTAAATCTCCTACAATACATACACTTGTATATTCAATTTCTACTATCTTGTGATGGAGTTTATTATAGAATTATTTTTGATTTACATTCAGGGCATATACTGTAACTAACAAAATCTTTTTCTGGTTTAATATTATTTCTATAAATAACATTCTCCCTTCATCATCCTTATATGCTTGTTTGTGTTGCAGCCAATCTTTTATATATACTACGATACCCCTTTTTCTTTGATTTGAAAGAGCCCAATACATTTTTCCCAAATTGGTATCCTTTAGGAGGTCTGCCTGTTTATCTATCATGTGTACTTCTTGTATACAAGTTATGCCTCCATTTTGTTTTTTAAGTTTTTCAAATGACTGTTTTCTTTTTAATGTTGAGTTTAAACCATGGATATTAACTGAAAATTAGGCGATTTCTCTGTTTGTGTTACTGTCTGTGTAGAGCGTTTTTTGTTTCTTTCCTTGTTCTGGGTTCTCTTGTACTTGGTCTGTTGTCCTCATCTTCTCTAAGTTTTTGAGATTCTGACTGTGGTGCACGTTCTTTCTCTTCAGAGAGTTATTCTTCCTGACTTCTTGTATTTAAATCTTTTCCACTTTCACGTTCTTCCTCAGGTCCCAAATATTGTTTATGAAGTTGATGCACTTTCTCTATTGTATCAATTTTATATTTTTTATCCTGCCATGTTACTAGTGGCCCTTCTGGGGTGAGCAATCTGAATGATATACTATTCTTAATTAACTGAGATGACAAAAATTGGTAGCCCCTTCTTTCAATTCAACGTTACCATTTCATGATCTTTATATATCAGTGGCTCGTCTCTGGTCTTGCCGTATAACATGTCTCATATGATCTTTCTCACGAATCTGATGTGGATTTCTTGGGGTAGTCTGTGTCTTTGGGTGTAATGAGTATATACTTTGTAGACCTCATCAATGTCATTCTCAATTTCTTGTTTGTCTTTCTGTAGGACTGTTGTTATCAAATTCACCATTATTTCACGTAGATCTTCCTTTTTATCTTCAATAACATTCTGGAATCTCAAATAAAATGATGTTTTTTCTAATTCTATATGCATCACGGAATCCCAAAGTTCACAATATAAGACTTTCCAATTTTGTTCCGATTCCTCTAATCTCTTTTCCACCATCTCAGTTCTCGCCTCTACCGTGTTTAATTTTTGTTCATTTTTTTTTGTCATTGTCTCCTGCATCTTTCCAATTTTGCTATCCAAATTTTGTATCTCGTTCTTCATTCCTCCTATTTCCATTCTTATTTCTAATTTCATGTCTTGGTAATTCCTCACTATCAGTTCATGGGTTTTTATCATCATTTCCTGCATCATAGCAAATGTTGACTGTACTACCTGCAAACTTTGGGTGGAACTTGTCTTTTCCACCAGTAACATTGCGTTAATCGATCTCTGTCCCAGAGATGAAGATGTCACTGTTGTAGGTTTCTTCCCTGAGTTTACATTTGTAGTTATTGTTGCCATTTTAACTATTTGTAGAATCTCTCTCCAATCCACCATCAACTATCCCTAGTAGAGTTATATTGCCTTCTCCTTTAAATATAGTATACGTATTTATACATATATTGTTAAATAAGAGTTTTCTATTATAGATAGTCCCAGACAAATCTTATTTATATTTCTTAACTGGTCAAATATTCTAAGGCTTAGAGAGTTAAATATTAATCCAATATATATATATAGTTAATCCACTATAAATACAATTAAATAGATACCAGTATGCTTAACCAGAAAACACCAAACCTATATAATCACATAATTAATGTAAATAGTTAAAGCACCCAGCTCATTAATATATTTAAATGTATGAATTTATATATTTCCTTAAGGATATATATTTAATCAAAGTAAGTAAGTCTAAATTCTCCCCCCCCTCCCCCTAGATTTCTTATATAGTACTTTAAAACAAAAAATGATTGGAAAATTTATCAGTAGAACAATAAGATGAAAATAATAATATTATATAATTATTCTTTGACTATCTAATTCATATGCTTATAGAATCATTTTCCAACAATTATTCAATTAATCTAAAAGTATTAAGTATTAAGCAATATATACAAATTTCTAATATATTTACCTCTATCAAATTAGTTTTCTACCAACGTCACTTAAATAGGTTTTTATCTTACCAATATCTATTAAATCAGATCCAGAGGTTTTTTTGGGTTTTTTTGGTTAATTGTCTTACAACAACTCTAAATTCAAAATGTCCTCATTTCAAGTTGCACAGTCACTTTCTCTGTTTGTGCATTTTCTTGTTACTCTTTTGTTCTTTTATTCCCACACAGTCACAGTTCCACTTATAAACCTTAAATAAATCTTTCTTATTTTGTTGTCAGAATTGTCTGTTAATATTTATCAAATTAAAGTTTCTTTTCCCCAGTCTTTTCTTCTGATCTTTCAATGCGTCAAAAATTCATTTCCAAGTTTTACACTCTTATTTGTCCTTTCGCTTTCCTATACCACTTAATCACTTTCACTTCTTTTTTTTTCTTTCCCCACTTCTCAAATAAATGGACAATAAGGTTCTAGAGTTCACTCCTCCACTCGCAAAGCAAATGTTATTATCTCACCCTTCGTCTCCTCAGCTTTCATGATTCCATTAGTCAGCATAAATCTCTGCCATTTTTCCAGTCAGCGCTCCTGTCAATAACTCTGCCACTTCACCACACCACTCAATTCAGAGCTTCCTTTACAATATACAACAATATTCTGAAAATCTTCTTTAAATACACCTTTCCAGTGTGTCAGCCTGCTGTTTCCCTCTTTTCACTTCTTTTAATGGGCTGGGCTGCTGCGTCTTTGGTTCCAATTGTCACGGTTGTCACGATCTCCCACTTCTGCCATTGGTTTTCAGGGAGTTCTTCCAGTCTCTGGGATCATGACACCTCCCCAAGACCTCCATGTCTTCCCCTCCGGGGTCCAACATGCTCCAAAAAGCCACCAACTAGCGAAAATCGGAATCTTTCAGAGCAGCAATCCACTTCTCAGCTCCGCACCGACAGCTCCCAACCAGAAGTCCAGGCCTGTAATTTCTTCCAACAACCAGTTCTCCAAACTGCTTAGAATGTTGACAACCGGTTTTAGCTAATAGGTGCGAACTGGTAGAATCCCACCCCTGCTTATATCTAGACATGAATAGGACTCTGGTATAACCAAACCTTGCCCATACCTCTCTAGCATTAATGTAAGTGTATTCTATTACCATTACCATTATTATATTATATTATATTACCATTACCAACAAAACAAAGGCTTTTTCCCAACTTGCAGAACCTGATTTTTTTCCCAATTTGCAGAACCTGATAGTTTAAAAAAAGCAAATTGACTGTGTTCAAATGAACTTTTTCCCTTCTTAATCTTTTACTTGATTTCCATCAAGATTCATCAAGCAATCTGGGCTTCAACAGACTACAGATTGGAATACTTGCCATACAAGATTTCGACCTATATAAATGTATAAGGTTATTGTTGCAATGCAGCAGAATTTCATTTTCACTTATAGTGAAAATTATAGCTATCGTTTTGGCATTCACTGCTTATTTTAGATATATAACTATACATATGTATGAAAATGTGCATGAAAACAATTGTTACTAGAACAATGCAAAAACATGAACAAGAAGAAAACATGATTGCAGAGAATAGATTTTTAATTATTTTTAACTGAGCAATGCTTAAACAATTGTTTTAAACTTACTAAAGAGAAATCACAGTGCCAGACAATTAAACAAAATGATTTAAATGTAATTAATGCCTTGGAAAAGTTATGCACTTTTCAAAAGGGGTTTTACTACTTCATGAGTCAGTAAGTGACATATACCATTCTTTCAGATTTATTTTTAAATGGTTTGGAGAAATAGTTGATAGATAGATAAAAAGAAAGAAAGAAAGAAAGAAAGAAAGAAAGAAAGAAAGAAAGAAAGAAAGAAAGAAAGAAAGAAAGAAAGAAAGAAAGAAAGAAAGAAAGAAAGAATTATTTATTGGCCAAGTGTGATTGGACAAACAAGGAATTTGTCTTGGTGCAAATACCCTCAGTATACATAAAAGAAAAGATACATTCATCAAGAGTCAAGAATCATTAGGTACAACACTTAATGATAGTCACAGGTTACAATAAGCAATCAAATCATAGTAGGAAACAGTCAATATAAATCGTAAGGATACAAGCAAAAAAGTTACAGACAGTCTCAAATGGGAGGGGATGGGTGATAAGGAGCGATGAGAAGATTAACAGTAACAGTAGTGCAGGCTTTGTAAATAGTTGAAAAGTGTTGAGGGAATTGCATGTTTAGCAGAGTAATGGCTTTGGGGAAAAATATGTTCTTGTGTCTAGTTGTTCTAGTGTGCAATGCTCTATAGTGTCATTTTGAGGGAAGGAGTTGAAACAGTTTATGTCCAGGATGTGAGGGGTCTGTAAATATTTTCATAGCCCTCTTTTTGACTCCTGCAGTATACAGGTTCTCGATTGAAGGCAGGTTGATAATAATTATTTTGTTTTTTTCTGTATCTCTATAACTCACTAATTTATTAAGAAATGGGAGGGTGCAATGGCTTGGCTGTTGAGACACTGGGCTTGTCAGCTAGAAAAGCTGGCAGCCTGGATTTGACACTTGAGCAATACACAAAGAGGCAAGCTTCCATTTTCACCTAGCTCCTACCCACCTAGCAATTCGAAAGCATGTAAATGCAAGTAGATAAATAAGTATCACTTTGGTGAGGAGGAAACAGCTCTCCATGACATCATGCTGGCCACATGAACTTGGAAACATCTTCAGAGAGTGCTGGCTCAATGGCTCTTGAAACGGAGGTAAGGCCATCCCCTGTAGTCAGCAACAACTAGCAGAGTAAAATCTGCAGGGACTTATCTATGGAGATTCTCAGTCATCAGGTCCTGGTTGTCCAAAAGGTGATTTTTCTAAAGGCAACTTGACTTTGCTTTTCCTTACAAAGGAAAAACGAAGTCCAGTTATCTTTGAAAAAAGCACCTTTGGCATTTTCAGGGATTCCCTTTTCCTTCCACAAGAAACACCCAGATATCTACAAGATTTCATGCAGTTCCTTAAAGAGGGTCTGAATATGTATGGAGTGAGACAGAGCAACATAAATCAAATGAAATTTTATTCTGAAGAATTTGATTGTAGCATTGGACTTAGTCCTCAGATGTTACTTATTGTGTTTTATTCCAAGCAAGGATATATTGATCTGCTTTATCATTTTATCCAGTTTTTATCCAAATTTCTAATGTGTTTATTGAAATTGATTCATTTTCTCTGTTAAAATTTCCACATCAAGAGATAGAGGAAAGAAATTTGATGCCTATTTGTGACTTTTTATTCCATATCTAGGAATTGAAACAGTATCTACACTGAAGTTTAATTTCTGTGATTTTAACAACAAAGTAGGGAAAAGGAAAATCAAATCCTTTGATCAAATAATCCTCATAAAAAAAGTTTTCAATTGGTTACTTTGATTTTCTTTGAAAAATTACATATTCATTCTAGGATATTGACATTCTGTCCTGTGACACCACAGTTGAGAATTTCCTCTACTTAGTAGCCATCTGTCTCACCTTACTTGGTGATGTACCTGTAGATAGCTTCTCTAGATGTTCTTTGGAGGTAAGACAATTAATACGGAAAACACAGATAACCTCTCTGTTATTTTTGAATGGTGTAGAGGTCAATACCTGCACTTTGAATTGGCTCTAGACACTGAAATGAACTAGAGGCTAATTAAAATTACAAGCTACTGATGCAATCAAATAATGTTTGTTATGACTAGTTAGTAGTGTGTTCACCTGATTCTTAATAAAACGCTCCAAGAGGTTTTGCAGTAAAATCATACCAGTAACAAAATAAAAGGATATAAAATTTCACCACATGAAGCCATTACAGACATGAATACCATCAGTTGCAAAACCCATCAATTGTTCACACTTTGGGGGCAATGACAGCAATCTTACAGTGAGTTGCTGCTCTATGATAAAACTATTATCATTTATTAAAATTGTTCTATTCAAAAGTACTAAAAAGACATATACAGTATAAAATAAATTAGGTTAAATTAAATTAAAAAATGAAATAATAAATAAAATAAAAAATAAAAATAATAAAAAACAAAACAAAGTAAAATAAAATAAAAATGCTTGAATTGAAATATAGTTTCTTCTACTAGGAATTTTTCCATATATATATTTTTTTTAAATCACAATTTATCAAGATATATGCTGACAGCTGAAAGGACAAATTTAGCCCAACAATATCAAACTGGAGAACCAAACTAGGTGAATGTGTAACAGTGGCAAAATTTATAGCATAAATTCCTAAAAGAAGTTTAGAATATTAATTTTTAGAGTCTTATAGTAATTTGCAATTATATTTCAAGATGGTGTAACTCAACTTTTGTACGTTCCATTGCAGGGTAAATGGAGACCCCCAAACCCCAATTCTTAGATTAATATATATACTGTAATTAGGTACAAAGTAAATAAAAATGAATTTATCTATTGCCACAGGCAGTCTTATATACCCTTTTGGTACAGGTAAAATGTACAGACCATTTTCAAAGTCATTCGTCCCAGAACATCTTGCAATAAACCAAATGAAAAGTTACTAGAACATAGATAAGCAATCTTTATCCTCTTTGTTTACCACTGTGTATTGGGTTCAACAGTCTCCAAAGGATTAATCTTAAGCAGAATGAAACTCCTTTCTCAACAAGTTAAATAAATAATAGTATTTCTAATTATTTGTACTATTTTTTTTTTTTTTACGTTCTTGGCCTTAGGTTCATAATCTTGCTGATATTTAGAAATCTCCCAATCTTGTTCTGTACTGAAAAAAGAAAATTAGCTATTATTTATGCTTTGGATAGCTTGGTCCACAGGTAGACAACTTATAGCCTGTAAGGTTGTATTTGTTTTCAAGTACCACAAATAACCAAAAATCCATACACTGAGATGCACCCGCTTGTATACCCTCCTTTAAAAAATGTTTAACATTTTTGGGATTTTTGATGAGGCCTTTGGGGATTTAAGGGTAGAAATGGGGTCACAATACTTCCAGAGCAGTCTTTCCTTCCTCAAAATTCACAAAAAAAGTAAAAATAGTTCTTTCTTTTATTTAGCATCATTACATTGCCAGAATTACCCACAGCCCTCTACCTAGTCAAGAAAACATAATAAAAAAGCTTGCTAATCTTCAATATATCTTTCAGATAAGCTTATTAAGAAGAGTTTAATTGCTACTTTGTGAAGAATATTTTGTTTTTAATTTTTCTTTCCTTAGGAATGTAACATTTCCTTGATGCAACTGGAAATTATATTTATATGTTCCTATGATGAATTTCTTGTTTAATCAATTTCTACAGCCACCCTACTGAACACCTGACTCCAGGCAGCTTATGTCATCAATAATGTAATAATCAAGAAAGAGCACATAATAAGGCAAAGTATAAAATCTAATCTAAAAGAACCATAAAAATATACATACATACACACACACACACACACACATGTAAGTGTATGTGAGTGTGTCTGTTTGTGTGTGTGTGTGTGTAAGTCATCCATGGATCAAATCATTATCAGATCTAATACCTGGGGAGAGACCTAATTTTTGGATTCCTTGCAGAAGATAGGCAGAATCTGGGCTTATTGAATCTTGGAGGGGATCTACTCCAAAGGACGGAAGTATAAACAAAGAAGTCATCTTTCTTGAGCTTGCCAGATGACATTGTCCAAATGAACTGAAGAATACCAAGCCTCTTGAATCTTACTGGATAGATAACTGTAAATTGGAAATAGATGGTCCTGCAAGTACAAGATCTGGATTTATCGCTTAGAACCAGTATCTTCAATTCATGTTGTCACACACTGATAACCAATGTAGATCATAAAGCAGACCTATGTCTTTGTCAAGCACAAGAAATCAGGAGTTAAGGTGGTTCAGATGGACACAGGCATATTGTATGAACTGAATACTAATGGTCAAAGGAAGTTGGCAGTAGATAAGAGTCAATGGAATTCGAGGTGGGCAAGGTGGGCTTAGATCTTTTGTGGGCACAAAGGACTCAAGACTGATGATGGTCTTGCCCCTCCCTCAGGCTCAACCCAGGCATCTCCTATATCATCATACCTAGAGAAGTGAAAAAGGGCAAAAATACAGTAATTCAAATAGATTATTTGTCAAGAATCTGAATAATTCACTTGTGTCACTCTTTTCCAAGTTTTGATACACTGTTTTTACGTTACAACCTGGTTGCGATATTTAGTCATAATAATAAATACATGGATTTTGCTTTAGAGTGGAAAATCCATAAGATGCACCCTGTCTACAATGGCATAATTGTGCAATTGTGTGGAGTGAGTATTTAAATTTTATTTACACAATGATATGCATGCACACACACACACACACACACACACACACACACACATGTATATAGGTTTAAAACAAACATCTGATGTGGGAATAATAAGAAATAATGGATTTGACTCCTTTATCTTATAAAGAATGCTGTAGAAGTGAGGCTCCAATGGTCATAGATTGTCTTCCAGCAGTGCAATGAACCAATGTAATATACTGTAGATGCATGCTTCACTTGCTGATTTCAGAAAGTCTGAACCGCAGTTCTCCACTTTGCTCTCCTTTTCCTTGTTAAATTTATGTATTGAAATTGAATTTAAAAATAATTTGCTTCAATCAAAATCCCACAGGAAGTGACTGAAATGAAAGATAAACAACAAAGACAGGAATAATTGCAGAGCAAAGGAAATATTGGTATATTCACAGGTTTCTAGAGACATAAAAGAGAGAAAGGGGAAAAAAAAAACCTAAGCCTATAATCTGTTTTAAAATGCTTGGATTTGCAAAAGAAAAATAGTAACTTGAAAATACTTGGGATATTTCCTAGAATAAAATATCTCTAGGATTCTCTCCAGCTGACTATTTAACAGTTCTAATTATAACAACAGTAAAATTGGTCTGCCATTATTGCTGGTTATTTTATACAATAAAAGGGATATCTTTTGGTATTATAAGGGAAATTATTTTTACTGATATTAATAACTATTAACTGTTATCTTCAACCAAAGAAATCCTAAAGAAGACATTTACAAAGCAATCACTTGCATATAAACGAACTATTTCAACAAACTATTTCAAATTGCATTATAACAAAATAACATTGAAATTAATGTAATAAAGTTAGCACTGGACCATGTTAACCAGAGCTATTTAAAAGGTGCTGCACTGGAGTGGTTACCAGATTGCATGATAGTAAGTTTAAAAATAACTGGGGTAATAATAGCAGTCACTTACTCTAATCTCAGCGTTTAAATGTCCAGTTTAAATGGAATATCTGCATCCATCACCTCTTTTGGTGTAATTTTACACTAAGGTTAGACCAGGGAATCTGGCAAATCCCTGGTTTTGGATGACAACTGTCTTCATGCCTTTTAAAACCGTCACAGTGGTACTTCTAAAGCCTCTTCAATGTGGGTGTTTGAAGACACCTGATAGCCCTCCCAAGCCTAACACGTGTGGAGGTCTGCTCAGTCACACCACCATGATAACTCTTCTTACTTGGATGTAGATCGGCATTCAGCCTATCCGGCGACAGCTGATCTGGGCTGAAGCCCTGACCAACCATTCCTTTGACAGCCACTCAGTTGGTAGACCAGGAGCCAGCTGTCATGTTGATAGCATTCAGGATTGGTTTTGAGCTATAATTTGTCCTATTTTATGTCAAATTCATGGAGCAATCTAAACATGTTGTCCTAGTTGCTTGTATGAGTCAATTCTGGGGACCGTTGGTAACAGGAGAGTGTTCTCACAGATCAGACAGACTCAGTCCAATCAGCTAGCAGCAACTGGCTACCCAATCCTGGATGCTGTTTCCACCACAAAGGATAAGTAGTCACTTATTCTCATTTCAGTGCTTATAAACTCCAGTTTAAACAGGGAATATCTGTATCCATCACCTCTTTTGATGTAATTTATCCTCTCCACTCTTTTCAAATAGCATGAATTGCAATTAATCATAAAAAACAAACTTACCTAGCTTTAAGTGATGCATAACTATAAAGGATGCTTTTGAAAAGACTAGGGTTAATTTAAATGTGAATGGAGAACTGCAGGTCTGCAGGTCAGCAAGCAGGAAAACTCTTTAAGCTTGCCACATTTGGAAAGGGATAGAGCTAAGCCTAAACAGAAGCCTTCCAAAGCTTTCATAAATTGCACTGAAAAATAAAGGATAGGAACAAAACCAGGCTGCTATCATTGGGTTGTCTTGTAGATGTTACAGACTGACCTTTGACCTAGACATTATCTTGCTCTTATTAGTGTTCTTGTTAGTTAAAATGAAAAATCAAAAGCTAATAAAATGGTGAAATTGCTCCTAAGGTCACACAATAGAGTTAACTGGCAGGAACTCCAGTAAAAAAGCTGTTCAATTTTAGGAAGACAAAACTGGCTTGCCAGTAATTATCAGAAGACATGGTAGGTATTAAATTAAAAGACCTTTAAAAAGGAATTATGGAGATAATTATTATTTATTAGATTTATTCAAGTTGCCCCAAGTCTTTTAGTCCATAGGCTAATCATCATCATCATCAATCATTCAACAAATTGAAGAAGGAGAAGGGAATAGGAAATTTCAGTGGGGTCACTAGTCTTATTATACCTTTGCTGGGGTCTGGTTGTTGGGAAAGGAAGAAAGGGTTCCGTCTTATGAAATCACAAACTATCATTTAGAAACTGGTAAACTGGTATTTGGAAACATGGGATGCTGGTACAATCAAGGAGAGAAGCAACCTGGAATTAAAGAGAAACTTCCTAACAGTGAGGACAATTAACCAGTGGAACAGATTGACTTCCTTTAGAAAGATCTTCCATTACAGGAGGTTTTTAAGAAGAGATTCAACGGACTTCCAGTTTGAGTCTCTTCAGTGACAGACTGAAATCCACAATCGTGCACATTTTGATCTGTGGTCGTTGCTTTAGCGCCCCGATCCTTTGGATTCGGGGCTGAAGCCACCATGTAGAGGTGGTGAAGATGGGGGAGATTGCTAGCTGAGTGGAGGGAAGCCGCATCTCTCCTCCTTGGCTGGTCTAAACTCCCTTCCCCAAAGGCGGTTGCAGTGGTGGTCAGAAATGGCCACCTCAAAGAAGAACCTGACTGGATAAGATTGTGCAGGAGGAAGACAAAGGGGGAAGCAGGACAGACCAGGTTAAACAACAGAGAACATCTAAGTAAGGTACCCTGAATCTAAAAGTACCTAGAGGGATACTTCTGAAAGAAGATCTTGAAGTGGCGAAGGAGAGAGAAAAGGAGGTTAAAAACCCCCTTTTAACCTTTATATTGTCAATTACACATGGTATGGAAAGAAATTTATATTAATCTATTTTGACATTAATAGGCAACCTTAAGCTGAAACCTAAGTGTCAAAAGGAGAATAAAGATTTTTTTCTTGGTCATTTTAAAGCCCTAAAAAGGAGAAGAGTGGAGGCAAAAGGTGGGATTTGGAATAATGGAAAAATGGAGTGCCACCTGGAAAAATAAAGATTTTTTTTTTAAAGTTTGTGGCATTGGTTTTTTCTTTCTTTTTCTGTTTTTACTTAAAGTCAATTGGGTGGTTGTTCAAAAGTGTTTAAAATGCCATCACTCCTGGAGGAATTGAAGATGAGTCTTAAAAAACAGAAAGAAGATGCAGAAAGGGGAGGAAGATCCTTTGGCTTCATATTTGAATTTTTTGAAATGGAGATCCTGAACTATGAAAAGCAAAAGGAAAAGCTTCAAGAGCAAGAAAAAGGGCCGGACAAAGAAGAAGCCATTTTCAGTGATCAAATCATGCAAGGTGTGGTAATCAGGGGGAAAAGGGGGAAATGAGTTAAAAGTTTGAGATCAAAGGGAACAGCCAAAAAGAAAAATAGTCTGAAAAAGAAGTATAACAGCAAGGAGAAGCAGAAAAGAAAACTACAGAAGGGAAAATTAGAGAGAGAAGGGTATAAAAAATGGGATGAGAAAAAGGAAGGAAAGATAGAAAGGGAAAGAATTTATGATGGACAAAAACAGGAAATTAAAAAAGGGGAAACATACTAGGATTAAAGGTATTTGCTCAGCTAGAAAACACAGACAATGGTTAAATTTAGTTAAAAGTGAGGATTCTGCAAAGTTACAAAAGATAGTGTTGTGACAGTAGAATACTGTAATGAGTTAGAAATGAAATAAGTAAATAATCTATGAGATAAAACTGTATTGTTATGTAATGATATGTTTATTTATAATTAATGCAATCATAAAGAATGGAGGGAAACATTGCAATTGTTTCTAAAGATTGATAAAATATTGAAAAGAAATGTGAAAGATTTATAAGGAAATTTATACCAGTTATTAGAATGAATTTGAATAATTATTTTGCTTATTAATAGTAAATAATTTATAAGATAAAACTGTATGACTATCCAATGGTATGCTTATTAACAGTTAAATAATAATGAAGAAGGGAGGGAACCTTTTCAATTGTTCTCAAAGATTGAGAGACATTGAAAAGAAACGTGAAAGATTTACAAGGTTCATACCAGTACTAGAATGATTTTGAATAGCTATTTTGTTTACTAATACACACACACACACACACACACACACACACACACACATATGTTTTCTTAAGTTTTCGCGGGTACTTACATGTATGGCATTCAGCTTAGTTCGGGTATTTTCCCACGTCATAATAGTTGTGCTTTTAAAGTTGTAGCAACGTTTCAGCAGAATCTCATCTGCCATCATCAGGCTTCTGTATAGTGTTCATCTGTGAGTCAGACTTTTACAGTGGTTTCAGATTTAAATTTGGTGTTTATTAGTCTTGGAGTTTGCTGTGTTCTGCTTCTAATATCTTGTCTGTTTTTTGTTGTTGTTTTTTTTTGGGGGGGGGCTCTTTTTGTATCTTGATTGGCTGGCAACATTGTGTTACTTTATTGGAGGCCTTTAGTGCAGCTTGGCTTCAGGTAAATGGACGGCTATCATTAATTAGGAAGTTGGGTTTCATCTGGGTGCCTGGTTGGGGTGTGTTTGAGCTGGAGGTATCAGGAGGGATCTGTTTGTGCCCAGGTGTTTGCCTGGCTTGTGGTGTGGAGATTTTTTTGTTTGTGAGTGCAGGCTTCCAAATGATTGACAGCCTGGTGGAGTCATCTCTTCTGTTCATGCTTTCTGGTCTTTTTTCAATCTCTATGGCTTCTCTGATGATTCTGTGGTTGGGATTTTCTATAGTGGCTAGGGTTTTGGTGCCATTGAAGTTGATGCTATGACCTGTGGCTTCCATGTGTTGGACTAGTGAGGAAGTGTGTTCCAGCTTTTTGACTGCATTTTTGTGTTCATCCAGGCGGGTGCTTATTCTTCTATTGTTCTGTCCAATGTATGTGGCCGGGCATGATGCACAGGGGACTTCGTATATGCCTTGGTTTTCCAGGTCAATTTTGTCTTTGAGGTTCCTGAGGATGGCTGCTATTTTTCTGTCTGTTTTGAAGGCAGTCTTGATGTGGTGTCTGTATAGAATCTTACTAATTTTGTCTGTAGTACCTCTTATGTAGGGCAGGACAGCTGTTCCATGGGTCTGTTCATCTTCTGGGTCTCTATTATGTCTCAGTGTGTTTTTGTGGATCAAGTTGGTGATTTTGCTTTTGTGGAAGCAAACAACTTTAAAAGCACCACTACTATGACGTGGGAAAATACCCGAACAAAGCTGAATGCCAAACATGTAAGTACCCACGAAAACTTAAGAATATATATATATATATATATATATATATATATATATATATATATATATGTATGTGTATGTGTATGTGTATGTGTATGTGTATGTGTATGTGTATGTGTATGTGTATGTGTATGTGTATGTGTATGTGTGTATGTGTGTATGTGTGTATGTGTGTATGTGTGTATGTATATGTATATTGTTTTTAGAATTTTTCTTTTTACATTTTCAAGGGGAAATACCAAGCAGAGACTGAATGATGAGATCTACATGATATAAAATAGATATTAGAAATTTGAATGTTATAATTTTAGAATGAACAAATTCAATGTTTAAGAGATTTCATATGATAATAACAATAAGATTTAAAGGTGTTGCACTTCGATTGGCAATCATAGAGGGAATTTTACTTCTTAAGAATGTTGGAAGAGGGAAGGCGGAGCTTCGTCACAGCGATACAGCTGCGATCTCGGAGCTCCGAGATCACAGCTGATATTTTCGCCCCTGGTCGGTCCCAATGGACCTAAACCATCCCATAGAGATGGTGATCGTGAAGGGCACACTCCGTGGATCCCAGGGACATCGCAAAGTCCCTGGTTGATCCAGGAGAAGTCTTTGCTCCTGAGCAAAATGTTATTGAAAAAGGAAGTGAATTATAGATGGCTGATTCCAGAAGGATTAATCTTTACGTGGCAAGAACAGAGACATAGAATTGATTCAATTGAGAAAGCAGAACTTTTCCACGCAGAATTTTTTGGAAGGAGAGAAGAAGAGGCAGAGAAAGAGGTTTCATTAATTGAGTTTCAAGAGGAACAACTGGAGACTGAAAAAGAGGAAGGTGCAGTAGGTGGATAGTAAAGAACAGCATGAAGTAAGATCCACGAGAGCTGTTAAACCTATAAAGCATAATAATGGAAGAAAAATATTGATTACAATGAATATAAATTGACTCAATTCAGCTGTTAAAAGAAAGAGAACCTTTCATAAATTGGAGAAATTAAAATTTGATATAATTTGTCTACAAGAAGTCCATATTAAAAAACAACACGAACAATTGTTAGTACAGCCAAAATTAGGGAAAATATTTACTTCTTTGACTCAAAGAGGCCATCCCAGCAAAATTGATTTATACTGATGAAGACGGAAGAGTATTAATGGTGGAAATAATGGACAATAATATAAAAATACTTTTGATTGC
Source organism: Hydrophis major (assembly GCA_033807585.1). Taxonomy (NCBI): domain Eukaryota; kingdom Metazoa; phylum Chordata; class Lepidosauria; order Squamata; family Elapidae; genus Hydrophis; species Hydrophis major. Next base: position 270,836,536 of record CM066328.1, read on the forward strand.
AATTTAGCTCCGAATGCTAAACAAGAAGAATTCTATAAAAATTACACATGAAAATAACTGGATTGGACTATGTTAATATAATTATGATGGGAGACTTCAATGGAATTGTGGACAATAAATTGGACTATATAGCAACAACAACAAAGCAAAATAGAAAGACTCTCCCTAAATCCTTTTTTAAAATGACAGAAGAATTAACCTTAAAAGACATTTGGAGAGAAAGAAATGTTAAAACTAAACAATACACTTTTTATTCAAATAGACATTTATTATGGTCCAGATTGGATATGATTTGGATCTCAACAGAATTAATATCTAATATTCAAGAAACAAATATTGAAATAAGTACTTGGGCAGATCATAGCCCAATGACAATTAAATGGAAGGGACAAAAAAAAAAAAGATCGAGATGGACATTAAACAATACTATCTTAAAGGAAAAAGATTTTACACAATGGATGGAGAAAGAATTGGCTTTCTTCTTTAGAGAAAATAAAAAAGAAGATACTTCAACGCAGAATGTTTGGGATACAAAGAAGGCATATGCTAGAGGTTTGATAATAGAGTATATAAGAAAAAAGAATATTAGGAAAAGGCAAGCCACTAAGGCCTTGGAAGATGAGTATAAAAGACTTGAAAAAGAACTACAGAAAATGCCACAGAAAAAGGATATTAAATTGAAGTTGGATATAACTAAACATAAAATGGAATTAATAGAGAAAGAAGAATTGGCACAGAAAATTAGAACTGCCAAACAGAATTATTTTGAAGATGCAAATAAACCAGGTAGATGGCTAGCATATAAACCGAGAAAGGAGAAAGAATCAAGAAAAATATTGAAGTTAATAGATGACCAAGGTCAAGTTTGTTATGGTAATAAGGAGAAAAAAGAAATTATTCGAGACTTCTATGGGCAACTATATAAACAAGAGAATATTGATGAGGAAAAAGTCAAACAGTATCTACAGAATGCTAACCTACCTAAGATATCTAAAGAGACTGAAGAAATGCTAGAAAGCAACATAACAATGATGGAATTAACTGAAGCACTTAAGAAACAAAATAATGGGAAAGCACCAGGTCCCGATGGGCTTCCGGCAGAATTTTATAAAACATTACAAGAATCATTGAGCATTCCATTGCTAGAAGTTATGAAGGAAGCTATGTCAAAGAAGATGATACCCAAAACATGGTTAGAGGCTTATATTACACTTATCCCAAAAAAAGAGGCTGATCCACTGCAAAGTAAGAACTATAGACCTATTTATTTATAAAATGCAGACTATAAAATCTTTGCTTCAATTTTAGCAGAAAGACTTTAAAAATACTTAAATAATTTCATTCAACCAGATCAAATGGATTTCTGCCAAAGAGACAGATTAGAGACAATATGAGAGTAATCCTGGAAACTTTGGAATACTATGAGGCACACCCTGAAAAGCAAATGGCTTTGATATTCCTAGATGCTCAAAAGGCATTTGATAATGTGAACTGGAGATTTATGTTATTACTATTGGAACAGATGGGTTTTGCCAGAAAATTTATCCAAGCAATAGAAGCCATATACAATAAACAGACAGCAAAGGTAATGATGGAGGGAGAACTTACAGACTTTATTAATATAAGAAAAGGCACAAGACAAGCATGTCCCCTATCTCCTTTGCTATTTGTATTGATTTTGGAAGTGTTGAATAGAAATATTAGAGATGATAAAAGCATAAAAGGAATTAAAATTAAAAAGGAAGAATTTAAACTGCAATCCTTTGCTGATGACTTAGCCTTTATTTTGGAAGATCCTTTAGAAACAGCTCCAAAGTTATTGGAAAAGATAGAGATATATGGTGAGGTGGCTGGTTTGAAAATAAATAAAGACAAAACAAAGATTTTGACAAAGAACATGCTACTGAGACAAAGAGAAGAACTGGCAGACCTGTTGAAAATTCAAGTTACGAATAAGGTCAAGTATCTGGGGATATACTTGACAGCAAGATGTAGCATATTAAAAGAGAATAATTATATTAAACTCAAACAACAGATAGCTTTAGATTTGAAGAAATGGGAAAACTTACAATTGTCATTAATAGGGAGAATTTCAACAATCAAGATGAATATTTTACCCAGAATCCTATTTCTGTTTCAAACAATACCAATTAGGCTCCTAAAATACTATTTTGAAGATTTAAATAAAATTATGCTGAAGTATATATGGCAAGGTAAGAAAGCGAGAATAAAGCTAAAGCTTTTGCAAGATGCTAGAATTAGAGGAGGTTTTGGGCTGCCCAATTGGGAATTGTACTACTAAACTGCAAATTTGATGTGAGTTAAGGAATGGATAACATTAAGAAAGACTAGATTGTTGACACTAGAAGGTCATGATTTGCTGTTGGGTTGGCACGCTTTTTTATGGTATAAGGGAACTAAAACACAGGGTTATTTTAGAAGGTATTATATACGAGAGTCTTTGTGGTTAAACTGGGAGAAGATAAAAAGACAATGTTATTTGAAAATTCCAGTTTGGTTATCGACTATTGAAGTATTTTCCTATCCTATAATTTATAAGAAGGAACAAACAGTTAGATATGGGGAACTATTGGATGAAAAGGGTGAACTTAAATCGATACAAAATTTAGAGGAACAAAGTATAAAGATGAATTGGTTTTCATATGTGCAAATACATTCAAGGTATGATGAAGATTCTAAAACAGAGGGATTTTATGATAAACAGACTGATCTAGATAAGATCTTGATGGGTACTGATGAGAAGGTGATAAAAAAAATTACATGGTTATTTACTGGGAATTAAGCTAGAGGAAGAACAAGTTAAAGAAACTATGATTGTTTGGGGGAAGAACTTTGGATATGGGATTGATTCAGAGAAATGGCAAAAATTGTGGTCTCAAAATTATAAAATGACAATGTCAACAGCATATAAAGAAAATTTGTATGAGATGTTTTACAGGTGGCACTTTCCCCCGACAAGAATAGCAAGAATGTTCAAGAATAAATCTGAAAAATGCTGGAAATGTCATCAGATACCTGGCTCATATTATCATATGTGGTGGATTTGTGAGGATGCTAGAAAATATTGGACTAAAATTCACATGTGGTTGGAAAAAATGATAAAGAAACATATAGATTTGAAACTGGAGTTTTTCTTATTGGGAATCTTACCAGATATATACAGTAAAGACTTGAAATCTGATTGTAAATGTATTAACAGCGGCTTGGATTGTATTTGCTAAAAATTGGAAGAATGAGAAAATACCATCCCATCGCAGGAAGAAATTATGAAGAAAATATTGGAATGTGCTGAGTAGATTGACATTTGAAATTAGAGAGCAAGAGGATAAACAATTTTATGAAATTTGGGATCTTTTCTATCAATGGTTAGATGACAAAATACAATAATAGAATATTTAGAATGTTAGATAGCAAGGAATATCTATTTTTTTTTCTCTTTTGTTATTTGATATTATATCTATAAAGTGTTTATAGGATAGATCTGGTATGATTATATGATCTGTTATAGAATAAACTATTTAAAGTATTGTTATCTCATAAAGCATGAATGATTAAAAGTATAGTCAAATGATTTTTTAATAGCGATATTAGGATATATAAGTTTGGATTGACAATATGAGTTGTTATGTAATATAACTGTAATTGAGACTACGAAATGAATGCACAAAACTGATGAACCAACCCACACACTGTATGTACATAAGAGAGTTGATGTTTTTATGTTTTGTTTGTCTTGTTTGTTTGTAGAAAAATTTGTTTCCAAAAAAAAAAAAGAATGTTGGAAGAGAACGTATGAAATTGTAAACAAGACAGACGAAAGTATAAGTACAATGAATGAAAAGATTAGAAATGTAGGTTAAAAAAATACAATTGAATAAGAAGAAAATGACATAACCATGAAAGAAAATTAAGAGATGTAAAGGGAGAAATAGTGAGAAGTTGGAAAAAGGGTAATAAGATATGAAGTTGAATACATAAGATGAATATACATGTGAAATTGTGTCCGTAGGGAAATGTGATAACCTGGAACAATGCTGTACTCAAATAAGATGTTTTATTTGTTTTGTTAAAACTCAATAAAACTTTATTTTTTTTTTTAAAAAAAAGAAGAGATTGAACAACCACTTGTTTGAGATAGCATAGGGCAAGGCTTTCAAACTCGTGACTCACACCTGGCCATGCTCATACCCGGTTTAGCAAAGGTGTGGGCATGGCTCTGATGACACGAGTTTGACACTCCTGGTATAGGGAATCCTGCTCGAATATGAGTTAGACTAGAAGACCTCCAAAGTTCTTTCCAGCTCTTCTGATTATTAATATATACTTTTTATTTTAAAAAAAACATTGATGCATTTTTTTCAGTGTAACCATTTTGACTTGTTTTTAGAATGGGTTTTGAGTATTTTTGTACAATGTCTTTACATTTTGTTTTATTTTGTCTTCTATTTATTATTTCTGGTAGCTGCCTTGATACCATTCTTGGGCAGAAGCATCAAATAAAGACACCAATCAATGACATCAGTCTATCCTATGGTTGTTCCACTTTACCTTTGTAAAAGTTTCAGGATAGTAATACATTCAGAAAGATGCACTGCAAATGGAAAGATCACAAAAATGTGATTCGGACTGAAGAACAATTCAATGTTATAAATATGTAATTTGTATTTACAGATATAGAAATGTGATTATGATCTTTGAAGAATGCAACTTCCTTAAAAGCTCTAGGTCACAATCTCATTCAAAGTGAAGTACATTTCAGCCACAGAAATCAACAACTGAATGCTTCATTTAATGAACATTGTAATATATTCAAAGAAATTATGCTATGTTGGCAGATTTCATATTCTATAGGTATTTCATAACACTATGAATTTCTGAAATTTGAATGTCATGTTGATACCTGTCTCATACAGGACACTAAATTTGATGAAGCTTTTCTCTAAACTTTATTGAAAATGGAGGGAAGAATTCCAGGTTTTCAAATAAAAAGCAACCAATGAAATCTTCACGTTATTATCCTCATGCTAAATTACTCATGCTAAATTCTACTGGAGAAATGTAAGGTAAAGAATGTTTAGAGATCCTGAACAGTTAATACTTCCCTTGGGAAATGTTCTTGTAAAAATTATGACTGGAAACTGCTAGAGTTGTTGAAGGAAAATGTGACTCTGAGGATTTCACTGAGATAGGGTTATCTAGAACAGGAGCCGCCAACCTTTTGGACTGCAAATGGAACCACCAAATTCATAATTTTAAATCCCGGGGACCACTAATATGAATTTTGACTGATGGTGGCTTGTTGACGTTGGTGGGAGAGAGAGACACACACACACAGAGAGAGAAATCTGATCAAAACTCTCTCTCCCTTCCTCTCCCCCCCCCCCAAACACACAGAAGCAGGAGTGGGATTCAAATTTCTTAACAACCAGTTCTTGGGTGTTGCCTAATTTGTGGGCGTGGCTTGGTGGTCATGTGACTGGCTGGGCATGCTTGTATGCAAATATTATAACATTGATGGAAATATTGAATTTTTTATGAAAAAAAAGAGCAACTTTTACCCAAAATCAGGCAAACCAGGCAGGCAAATTGAGTTGCTCACAGAATCACAGATTCAGAAATTTATCTTTCTGCCATTGACTACTTGTATCTGTCACATAAAATTTGCTTGCAAGCAAACTACAAAATTAACTCACAACACACCATGTATGTAAATATTGAATGCCATGTATGTAAATATTGAATTTTTATATTAAAAAAAGAGAGCAACTTTTACACAAAATCAGGCAAAGCAGGAAGGCAGATTGAGCTGCTTACAGAATCACAGATTTACTTAGAGATCTGTGTTTCTGCCCTTGGCTATCTGAGTCTGCACTGCTTCAGTCCTAAAGGAGGTTTGGCTCTGCTTAAAAGCAGAGTTGAAGATCTAAACGAACGAACGAACGAACGAATACCTTTATTGTCACTATCCACGTGTACAACTTGCATCATACGCATACACAGTGAGATTAAGCGACTCGTCGTTCAGTACAACCATACATGTTAAAAAGAGAATGTGCATAAGAATATCTAAAAATATCTAAAACAACAAAGAAGAATAAAATGAGTAAAATTACCAGCTTATTGCACTTAATTTGTGCCTATTCACAGTAGGAGTTATTGCACTTGTCAGCCAGCACAGTAATAGTCATGATATATTGCACAAAAATTTCCCAATTGTCCCAAAGTATTATTTACAATATGTTTGACAGGACTTAAAGTCAGTGCATATGTAAGTTCAGGGTAGTTATAGCTTTGGGAAAAAAACTGTTTTGAAGACGATTTGTCCTTGACCTGATGCACCTATAGCGCCTCCCCGAGGGCAACAGGTCAAACAGTCCGTTACCAGGATGGAAACTGTCTTTTATGATGTTCACAGCTCTACTAAGACAGCGTGAGGAATAGATGTCTGACAGGGAGGAAAGAGGGCAGCCAATGATCTTCTGAGCTGTTTTGACTATCCTCTGTAGTCTCTCCCTGTCTGCCATAGTACAATGACCATACCACACTGTAATGCAGTATGTCAACAGGCTTTCAATGGACGCACGATAGAAGGTAATCAGCAGGCTGGAGGCCAGATTGTGCTTCCTGAGCACTCGCAGGAAGTGGAGTCTCTGCTGAGCCTTCTTAATAACTGCCGTGGTGTTTTCCGTCCAGGAGATCTTATCAACAATAGTAACACCCAAAAACCGGAAAGTATGGACCCTCTCCACCTGCTCTCCATTAATGTAAAGGGGAGCCAGGTCAGTGTTGTGCCTCCTAAAGTCCACAATGAGTTCCTTAGTTTTCTTGGTGTTCAGAGCTAAATTATTGTCCGAACACCAAGCAGCCAACATCAGGACCTCCTTCCTATAAGCTGCCTCATCTCCCCTCGAAATGAGTCCAACCACCGTGGTGTCATCAGCAAACTTCACAATGAGGTTGCTATCATGGTGTGGACTACAGTCGTGGGTATAGAGGCAGTACAGGAGTGGGCTCAGCACACAGCCCTGTGGGGAGCCAGTGCTCAGCGTACGTGTGGAAGAAAGGTGGGGACCAAGCCTCACAATCTGGGGCCGATCACTCAGGAAGTTCTTTATCCAGGCACAAGTAAGGGGGGGCAAACCCAATGTATCCAGTTTTTTGATTAAAATTCCTGGGATGATTGTATTAAAGGCAGAGCTGTAGTCCACGAAAAGCATCCGGACATAGCTCTGCCGTTGCTCCAGATGGTTCAGCGTAGCGTGCAGAGCTATGGCTATGGCATCCTCCGTAGACCGATTAGTGCGGTAAGCGAACTGATAAGGATCAAAATCCAAGGGGAGATGATTCATGATGTGCCGGAGCACCAGCCTCTCAAAACATTTCATGATTACAGGAGTAAGCGCCACTGGGCGGTAATCATTGAGGCTGGAGATGGGAGATTTCTTCGGCACAGGGATGATTATGGCAGATTTCAGACAGGATGGTATAACTGCCTGGGCCAGGGAGAGGTTGAAAATATCTCTGAAGATGGAGGCAAGCTGGGGGGCACATGCCCTAAGCACCTTGCCAGGGACTCCATCTGGGCCAGCTGCCTTTCTGGGGTTCGCTGCTCGGAACACCCGTCTGACGTCATCCTCCGTCACAGAAAAAATACTGGGTGGGGTAGCAGAACTGAATGTAATTGGAGGAGGGAGTAGGGCTGGTGCAGCTGTACGCTGTTGTGAAACTTCAAAGCGAGCAAAGAAGTTATTCAGCTCCTCTGCTAGCGCTGCACTCAGATGTTCTGTTGTTCCGTGACAACCCCTATAATTAGTGATGTCATGTATGCCCTTCCACACCTCCCGTGTGTTATGGCTAGACAAGTGGGACTCAATACTCCTCCTGTGATCCATCTTGGCTTTCTTAATCCCCCTCCTCAGGTCAGCTCGGGCGACTGTATACAAAGCTCTATCGCCTGACCTGAAGGCTACGTCACGGGCTTTAAGAAGTCCACGGACTTGAGTAGTCATCCAGGGTTTCTGATTTGGGAAGACCCGGATGTTTCTGTCTACAGTCACATTTCCGATGCAGAACTTGATATAGTCCAGCACCGTACTTGTATGCATTTCCAACTCTTGATGTTGGAACATCTTCCAGTCTGTCTGTTCAAAGCAGTCTTGAAGTCTACTAAGTGCATCCTCAGGCCAAATCGTTACAGTCTTCGTAATGGGCCTGCTACTGCGTCTGAGGGGGGTATAAGCTGGGGATAACAGGAGGGAGAGATGATCTGAATACCCAAGGTGGGGGAGGGGTATGGCTCTGTATGCATGTTTAATGTTGGTATAAACATGATCCAGAGTATTTTCTCCCCTCGTGGCACACTTAACATACTGGTAAAACTTCGGGAGTACAGTTTTCAGATTGGCCTTATTAAAGTCTCCTGCAATAATATGAACACCATCAGGGTAAGCCTGCTGCTGTTCGTTTATGGTATTCAGCAGGAGAGAGAGTGCCTTATCTGTGTTTGCGTCGGGCGGGATATACACCGCCGTAACGATCACAACAGTTAGCTCTCTCGGTAGAAAAAAAGGCCGACATCTTACAGACATGTACTCAAGATCCGGGGAACAATGATTATCTATAACTGTCCCATTATTACACCAGTTCTCATGTACGTAGATGCAGAGCCCCCCTCCTCTGCTCTTACCACAGTCCTTCGTTCTGTCCCAGCGTAAAAAAGTACGGCCTGCCAGCTGCATGCTAGCGTCAGGTATCCCAGAATGTAGCCATGTTTCAGTAATTACCATGACGCAGCAGTCTCGAACATAGCGGTTACCGGCGAGCTGTAGCTGTAAATAATCCGTTTTATGTGCCAGGGATCTGGCGTTGGCGAGATACAGACTCGGAAGAGGTGGCTTGAATGGATGTTTCCTCAGCCTAAGCATAACGCCAGACCTACAGCCTCGCTTCTGCTTCCTCTCCCTCCTCCGTCTTCGCCGCCTCCTGGCCCCGACAACAATCCACGGAGAGCCCGCTGGTCTCGCTATCTCATCGGGGATGTTATGGACGCGATGAAAGTCACTCGAAACAGACATCTGGCATTGAATTCCAATGTCTATAATATCTGATCGTGTATAGAGTTGGCTCGTAGAGCCGATAGTCCAGAAGACGTATACAAACAGCGGAAAAAAGCACCGAAAAGAGCACCGAACGGGAGAGCCATAAGCCGCTGCGTCTATACGCGCCGCCATTAGCGTAAAGATTAGCTAGAAAGCAAGAAATCCAACAATTTCCTGCTTTCTAGCTAATCTAAGTCTCCCGGCACAGCAGAACAGCTGATGGTCAAAAAAAAAGAAAAAAAAGGAAAAATAGCAACTTAGCAGGCAAGTTTGCCAGATAAGGAGTGAGTGGGTGGGGAGGGTTCCTATGGGCCACGTGGGCAGCCTTGTGTTCCCACGCAGTCTGGATTAATTGCTTTGGGAGGTGATATTTCTCTGCAGACTACCAAAATTTTCTCATGGATCACCTGTGGGCCACGGCCCACCGGTTGAGATCATTGATCTAGAAAATGTTTAGGTCACTTTTTTCTAGCTAATCCCATCTCTGCTCTATGCTGACTTAAAAAAAAAAAAAAAAAAAAAAAAAAAAAAAAAAAAACTTCTTCAGAAATAATTGCATATAGTCTATTCAGCATAGCAACCTAGCATTTGTGATATGTTGAACTACCATTAAGGTCTGTCTGTTTGTTTGTCTGTCTATCTATCTATCTATCTATCTATCTATCTATCTATCTATCTAAATTTATATCTGTATATATCTGTAATTTATATCAGTATATCTGTCCGTATTACTGTAACGATGACTCTGGGCAGTGTACAGCATGATAAAAAGGTAATATGAAACAAATAAAAATCAAGGGAGATTAAATAAAGACAAAATGCTAGTGGAAAGTGTTGAATATCAATCCATTTGCAAAACACCAAGCTGGGGAAGACCGCTGAAAGAGGAAGGTCATATGAACAAACATAGACTGTCTTCAAATCAGCCACTGTATACCTATCAATTAAAAGTATTCTTTTCATTGCTGGTCTATGATACCGTTGCCCCAAATTTGGTCTTCTGAAGAATGAAAATCACAAAAGAACAAATTATAAGTAAAATAGAATATGCTCCCAGTTGCTTCCTCATGATCAATATAAATACTGCCTTGTTTACTGAGACATTGTAAACTTAAATTAATATTTATATTAATCAAAAATTGATTCACCTCTTAATCATACATCATACATTATGCCATGATGGAAAAGCAATAAATAGCCACACAGTAACGTCCTCAAAATAATATGAGCTATTTATCTCCTTCTACAAACCCCCCCACCCCCCCAAAAAAAAAGAACATTGTGCAGTGGGAACATTCCTTGCTACACAATTAAGTATCTAATTCAAACTCCTGGACAATAGACAAATTCATTTTTTCTATGTCTATGTGAAAGATAAATGAGTCCACATTAATCATTAAAACAGACTGAATAGTTCACTCTATTTGCTCCTGTTTGATGTTCATCATAAATCAGGAAGACTAATCTTATTCCCATACATTTAATGCCATTGAATTTAATTAATATAATATCAGAGTGTCTGATGGCCTCTGTAATTGTATTCTTCCAACAAAAACAGCATATACTATAAAGATAATGAAATTAATTTGCACCATATTCTGTTGAAAATTAAGCTAGATACATAATTCTGTAGGCTGTAATAATGAAAAAATAAGAGCCTAAGCGAAATCCTAAGTATAAATTTAAAAGTCTATTTGAATCTAGGGTGGGATAATTGTGCTCCTTTTTTTTTTTTTTATTTCATTCATATTAACTTCTGTTCTACACCAGGCTACATTGGGCTTCTTTTTTTTAATCTGCATGAACTGACAATTTCATGCACATTTTTCCTAATATGGTGATTGAGGGCAGGGTAGACAATAGGATGGGACTGGTAAAAGAATAAGAAAATAACAGTTGGAAGGGACCTTGGAGCAGGGATGGGATTCTACCTGATCAGACTGATTCTATAGAACCAGTTTTTACAATTCTGTGCGGTTTGGAGAACCGACAAATCGCGCCACTGGCTGGCCCTGCCCTGCTCCACCCACTCACTCCTTACCTGACATGTGCAGCATCCAACTTGCCTGCATTGTGCCTTAGCCTAATTTTTGGTAAGATGCTATTTTTTCCTTTTTTTCCCCCGACCATCAGCTGTGCCAACTATCAGCTGTGCCAGGAGATTTAGATTAGCTAGAAAGCAGGAAATCGTTGGATTTCTTGCTTCCTAGCTAATCTGAAAGCAGAGCTGAACCTTCTATTTTTCAGTGCAGACTCAGGTAGCAAATTCCAGAAAGATAGATCTCTGAGTGAATCTGTGATTCTGTGAGCAACTCAATCTGCCTGCCTACTTTGCCTGATGTTGGGTAAAAGCTGCTCTTTTTTATATATATAAAAATCAATATTTACATACATGATGTATTGTGAGTTAATTTTGTGAGTTTGCTTGAAAGCAAATTTTATGTGACAGGCTCAGGCAGCAGATTGCAGAAAGTCAGATATCTGAGTGAATCTGTGATTCTGCAAGCAACTCAATCTACCTTCCTGCTTTGTCTGATTTTGGGTAAAAGTTCTCTTTTCTATATATAAAAAAAATCAATATTTACATAAATATTTACAATATTTACACACAAGTCACCCCCAGCCAATCACGTGACCACCAAGCCACACCCACATATTAGGCCATGCCCACAGAACCAGTTGTTACAAAATTTGAATTCCACCCCTGCCTTGGAGATCTTCTAGTCCAGTGGTCACCAAGCAGTGGGCTGGGGACCACTGATAGTCCACAAGAAAATTTTGGTTCCCAATGTTTCTCATTTGCTTTTTCTCTTCATGTGCCCTTTTTTCCTTTGCCCATTTAAAAATGGTTGGATATATGTTAATAAAGTTCAGAAAGCTATTGATTTAAGGATCTACATTTATTTTTGTATACTAACTAATTGAGCCCCTCTCCTAACTAGGGATTTATAAGCAGGGGTGGGATTCAAATTTCTTAACAACCAGTTCTGTGGGCATGGCCTAATTTGTGGGAGTAGCTTGGTGGTCATGTGACTGGGTGGGTGTGGCTTGCAGAATGGGTATGGCTTGGTGGTCATGTGACTGTTTGGGCACGGCTTGTATGTAAATATTGATTTTTTTATAAAGAAAAGAGCAACTTTTACCCAAAATCAGGCAAAGCAGGCAGGCAGATTGAGTTGCTTGCAGAATCACAGATTTACTCAGAGATCTATCATTCTGTAATCTGCTGCCTGAGTCTGTCACATAAAATTACTTGCAAGCAAAATCATAAAATATGCTAGAAAGCAAATTCACTAATTAACTCACAACACACCATGTATGTAAATATTGATTTTTTTAATATAAAAAAATGAACAATTTTTACCCAAAATCAGGCAAAGAAGGCAGGCAAGTTGAGTTGCTCATAGAATGACAAATTCACTCAGAGATCTATATTTCTGCAATCTGCTACCTTAGTCTGCACTGAAAAATAGAAGCTCCAGTCCTAAGGAAGGTTCTGCTTTCAGATTAGCTAGGAAGCAAGAAATTCAACTATTTCCTGCTTTCTAGCTAATCTAAATATCCGGGAACAGCTGATAGTCAGAACAGCTGATGGCCGGGGGTGGGGGAGGAAAAATAGCAACTTACAAAAAATTAGGCTAAGGCACAACACAGGCAAGTTGGATGGTGTGCAAACCAGGTAAAGAGTGGGTGGGGCCAGCCAGTGGCAAGATTTGCCAATTCTCCAAACTGCGCGGAATCGTAACAACCAGTTCTATAGAACCAGTCCGACCAGATAGAATCCCACCCCTTTTAATAAGAGATTGGGTTTTTTTAAAATGTGTTTTTGAATCACACACTGTTAGCACTCACAGGTTTGGGACTTTTTATGTAACACAACTCAAGTGCTGGCTTTTGTAGCTGTTATCATATGTGGATAAGGTAGATTAGAAATGAAATTCAATAAAAACTTTTGTGGTTTCTATGCAGGGATTTCCTGAAACTTGAAAATTATTTCAAGGGTTCTTTCAGGTTGAAGTTTGTGAAAAGCTAACCTAAACAAATGTCTCTCCCATTCCTACTTAATCCAAAAATGCTTCTCGGCAAACTACACATTTAATTATATGATATCATATATCTATTTGATATCATACCATACATGATGCTTTCTTAATAAACTTGGTAAGTCTGTAGTTATTTAGGGTTTCCACGTATAGGTCCTAAGTGTGCTCCTGGCATCTCCGAATTATAAAGTCTTCACTAATCCCAAATTAAACAAATAAAATCATATATTGCATTAAATATACAATGTATTAAATAGAACTACATATACAGTAAAAAGAAATTTCTTATTTCAAAACATGGATTTAAATGTAGTAAACTTAAAAAGTGGTTATGTCTTTTTCTTGAAATGTGTATTTAAGGGTACCATCTTATACTTATATACACTGCTCAAAAAAATAAAGAGAACACTTAAACAACACAATGTAACTCCAATTCAATCACACTTCTGTGAAATCAAACTGTCCACTTAGATAGCAACACTGATTGACAATCAATTTCACATGCTGTTGTACAAATGGAATAAACAATAGCCGGAAAGCATAGGCAGTTAGCAAGACATCCCCCAATAAATGATTGGTTCTGCAGGTGGTGACCACAGACCACTTCTCAGTTCCTATGCTTTCTGGCTGATGGTTTGGTCACTTTTGAATGCTGGCGGTGCTTTCACTCCAGTGGTAGCATGAGATGGAGTCTACAACCCATGGCTCAGGTAGTGCAGTTCATCCAGGATGGCACATCAATGCGAGCTGTGACAAGGTTTGCTGTGTCTGTCAGCGTAGTGTCCAAGAGCATGGAGGTGCTACCAGGAGACAGGCCAGTACATCAGGAGATGTGGAGGAGGCTGTAGAAGGGCAACAACCCAGCATCAGGCCCACTACCTCTGCCTTTGTGCAAGGAGGGACAGGAGAAGTACTGCCAGAGCCCTGCAAAATGACCTCCAGCGGGCCACAAATGTGCATGTGGCTGCTCAAACGGTCAGAAACAGACTCCATGAGGGTGATATGAGGGCCCTATGTCCACAGTTGGGGGTTGTGCTTGCAGCTCAACACCATGAAGGATGTTTGGCATTTGCCAGAGAACACCAAGATTGGCAAATTTGCCACTGGAGCCCTGTGCTCTTCACAGATGAAAGCAGATTCACACTGAGCACATGTGACAGACGTGACAGGGTCTGGAGATGCTGTGGAGAATGTTCTTCTGCCTGCAACATCCTCCAGCATGATGGGTTTGGCAATGGGTCAGTAATGGTGTGGGGTGGCATTTCTTTAGGGGGCCGCACAGCCCTCCATGTGCTCGCTAGAGGTAGCCTGACTGACATTAGCTACCGAGATGAGATCCTCAGACCCCTTGTGAGACCATATGCTGGTGCAGTTGGCCCTGGGTTCCTCCTAATGCAAGATAATGCTAGACCTCATGTGGCTGGAGTGTATCAGCAGTTCCTGCAAGACAAAGGCATTGATGCTATGGACTGGCCCGCCCGTTCCCCAGACTTGAATCCAATTGAGCACATCTGGGACATCCACCAACGCCACATTGTACCATAGACTTTCCAGGAGTTGGGGGATGTTTTAGTCCAGGTGTGGGAGGAGATCGCTCAGGAAACCATCCACCACCTCATCAGGAGCATGCCCAGGCATTGTAGGGAGGTCATACAGGCATGTGGAGGCCACACACACTACTGAGCCTCATTTTGACTTGTTTTAAGGATATTACATCAAAGTTGGATCAGCCTGTAGTGGTTTTTTTTTCACTTTAATTTTGAGTGTAACTCTAAATCTAGACCTAAATTTGATTTCCATTGATAATTTTTTGTGTTATTTTGTTGTCAGCACATTCAACTATGTAATGAACAAAGTATTTAATAAGAATATTTCATTCATTCAGATCTAAGATGTCTTATTTCTGTATTCCCTTTATTTTTTTGAGCAGTGTATAATGAGATGACAGTTTCAGTGAAGTCTATATAATGTCAGCGTTCCAGCGAAACTCCCCAGTTCATTCAGCACTCAGAAACAAAGTTCATCCAAGTAAGAATTTATTGGGGAAGTCATATTGACACATCTGGGAAAACCTGAATCTGAAAGTTCCGTTTTTTTCTCCCCAAAAGAAAATCAAAGACCTGTTATCCATCACATGGTCCAATCCACCATCATCCCAACTGGAACCATTCCTCCAGACATTCCTCTCCAGAGGCAGGATAACACACCCTGACTTTATGTGAAATAATGTTGTTGACTCCAAACCTCAGCACTCCATGAAATCCTTCCTCCCAAATTCCCAGGTACTAAATGTGGCAGCCTCAGAGCCCCTCAGTAAAATATGGCATCCAAGGCTGACATATGGTTTATCTGAGTGAACATTTACAATGCAAAGTTAACTGTGTTAACAATGCATAATATCACAATATTGTTTACCTGCATTTTTTTTTTACAGAGCAAGTGACTGAATATATGTCAATCTGTTTGAATTGCTAGAACTAAGTTACAACATTTGGCAATGAACCAAATCCAACAGATCTAAGGAGATTCGACTAATCTTTTCTTGCCTCCACAGCATTGTATACTAGACTTCCCAGTTGCTCCTCAATCTACAGATTCACTTTATCACAGTGTGAAAAACAAGCCAGAAGATAGTAGAACAATGGGAAGCACTTAAAATCACATCTTCATTTTTGTGCTTACAGTCACTATTGAATAAAAAATGGAGCAGGAAATTTGCCTTGCCTTCCAGTAAGGATAAAAAGAAGGAAGGACAAGAGGGAAAGGAAACAAACTGCATGGTGACAATTTTCTGTGATCTCCCTTTTCATCTCGGTACCTTATTTATGCTTTCATCTTCCAACCATATTTTGTCCTTCTTGACTGTTATTCAGATAATCTATCTACAGTCCAAGAATGAATTACAAAACACATTTTGATGCATTTTCCCAATCAGTTTAGTCCACTGCATTTGAATGTCATTTTCTATCAGATCAATAACTTGATTGGAAGTTATAGTTTCAAATAATGTCAGTATGAATTGAACAATTGCTTATATTTCTCCCTTTCTTCTCAGTTCTTTTAATTTCTAAATTGCATTCCTTTACTTTTTTAGAGGAGGGTTGATTTTTTTTAAAGAAAAACCAACATTGAAGCCATTGATGCTTTCTATATATTTGATGCTATAGATAGCAGAAACTTGGTCTATGGAATCCACTCAGCTTCTTCAGAAGTCATTAAGAGAAGGATATTCAAAAGATATTCAGATGCAGGAAATGGGTACATCTATTCTAACAGAGGGAAAGACTGGGGTAATTTGGTAATAGTTTTCTAATATATGAGGGACTTGCCACAAGAAGAAGGGATCAACTTATTCTCCAAAGCACTTGAAAGCTGGCAAGAAGCAGCAATGGATGGAAAATAATCAAGGAGACAACCGGGGTGGGATTCTACCAGTTCGCACCTATTCGCTAGAACATTCTAAGCAGTTCAGAGAACCGGTTGTTAGAAGAAATTACTGGCCTAATCCTGTAAGGAAGGCAGGAAGGAAACATTCTGGTGTTGCTTATAGAAACTGCCTCTCCGTTAACCCTTATTACATTCTTGGCAGGACTAGACTTCCTGTCTAAGGAACGTCTCTGGAGTTTTTTTCCGCCTCCTTTGCTGGTACTTTGCTTGTATAGAGTGTCCATTCAAAGTTACAATGGCACTGAAAAAAGTGACTTATGACCATTTTTCACACTAACAACTGTTGCAGCATCCCCACAGTCATGAGAGGTCAGGCAAGGAGATGGTGCCTCGATGTGAGTGATATTGAATTGCCCACACCCAGCCAATAACATGACCACCAAGTCATGTCCACCCAGTCACATGACCACCAAGCCCCACCCACCAACTAAGCCATGCCCACAGAACCAGTTGTTTAAAAAATTGAATCCCAACCCTGGAGACAACCAACCTAGAACTACAGATAAATTTTCTGACAGTGAGAACAAATAATCAGGGGAGCGATTTACTCCCAGAAGTTGTGGGCATTCCATCAGTGGAAGTTTTTTAAAAAGAGACTGGACAACCATTTGTCTGAAATTTTATAGGGCTTCCTGTTTGAGCAGGTATTGGACTAGAAGGTCCCTTCCAACTCTGTAATTCAACATTAAAAAATGGAAACAGGGATATACAACTAAAAAAGAATACAAGCAAAAAAATAATAATTAGACTCTATATTGGGAAGTAATGCAGTAGAGGAAATCTTTGAAAATGTGGAAGGAGTGATATGGTAGGGATTAGATGCAAAAGAGGAATATGTTTTTTTCTGGTTGAAGGTGTGACCTCTAGCCACATTACTGAGACATTTAATAACAGTTTAGTGCCAAACAAAGGGAGGGGAAAAACAAGCTAGTATGAAGCAGTGGTGGAATTCATTTTTTTTTTTTTACTACCAGTTCTATGGGTGTGTCTTGGTGGGCATGGTGTGGCTTGGCAGGAGTGGCTTGGGGGGCATGGCTTGGGGGGCGTGGCAGGGGAAGGATACTGCAAAATCCCCATTCCCACCCCACTGCTGGAAGGTTACTCCAAAATCCCGTTCCCTCCCCACCCCACTAACCTGCATCTCCATTCTCCTGTGCAGGGCAACAAAAGAAGACCCAGCTAATCAGCTGGGACTTGGGAGGCAGAGACTAGATGGGGGCGGGGCCAGTCAGAGATGGTATTTGCTGGTTCTCCAAACTACTCAAAATTTCTGCTACTGTTCTCCAGAACTGGTCTGAACTTGCTGAACACCACCTCTGGTATGAAGCCTATGTGATAAAACATATGGCAGGCAGGAATGATAAGATATTCGCTTTCCATTCAAACCACAATATCTAAGATTATAGCAAGTGGATTAAAAGGAGCTTCTGTGAAACCCTAATCCTACTGATGAAATTTGAAGGAATCCCTAAGTGTTATGTGCACCCCTTTGGAAAGCCCTTTTTGACCCAAAGATACAGGCTGCCAACACCTCACTTTAAATATTTTTAATGGAAAGTTGGCTAAATATGGTTAAAAATAATTGGATAGTGTTCTAATTAATTATAGGACAGATTTATATATGTTTAACACAACTTGTTCACAAAGTAAAGTTCTAGCACCAATTCCATCCACGTTTCCTACAATTTTGTAAACAACAAACTAAAAGACTCAAGGTCCATCCCACCCCTGAAAGGATCTTATGGTAAAGACTGCAATGATGACACCATTAAAGCCAACCTCTTTAAGACATTCTTTGGTTCAGTATTTGTAAACAGCAATGGATCATGTCCAGTATTTCCTAGTCGAACCACAGACAACTACAATGATCTAATACATATCGATTTTACAGAAGAAAATGTTGAAAAAGCACTATGCAATCTAAAACCATCTCTATCTATTGGCCAGATGGAATATGTGCCTACTTCTTAAAAATGCTATCCACTACAATAGCAGAACCTCGAAGCATAATTGTTGAAAAATCTTTCAGGACCAGCTCCTTGCCAAAACTATGGTCACAAGCCACGGCTATCCCCATCTTCAAAAAGGGAGACCCCAGCCTAGTTGAAAATTACAGACCAATCTCCTTATGCTGCATCACCTGTAAAGTCATGGGATCAATTATTAACCAATCCATCATCCTCCACTTAGAAACAAACAACCTACTCTCTAATAAACAATTTGGTTTCAGAAAAAAAAACTATCTTGTAATCTGCAACGCTTACACTGCAAAAACGTATGGACTACACAACTCGATCAGGGCAAAGCAGTAGACGCAATCTGCATAGACTTCTGTAAAGCCTTTGATTGAGTGGTACACGACAAACTACTCCTAAAACTAAAATCTTATGGTATCTCTGGACACCTGCATAACTGGATAGAAGCATTCCTGTCAAATAGACAACAAATGGTCAAAATTCAGAGCGTCCTATAAAATTCTGTACCTGCCAACAGTGGTATCCCCCAAGCCAGTGTTCTAGGGCCAACTCTCTTCATATTCTACATAAATGACCTCTGTGATAATATTAAGAGCAACTGCGTTCTCTTTGCTGACAATGTAAAGCTATTCAACATCACAGACAAAACTATTATCCTTCAAAAAGACCTCGAATATGTATCAGAATGGTCAAACAAATGGCAACTTCAAATCTCAACAAATGAATGCTCTGTCTTACATATTGGCAAAAATAATCAGAAAATAAAATACAGGCTGAATAGTCAAGACCTTGTTGATGATCCAAACTCTGTCAAGGATCTTGGAATACTCATCTCAAATGACCTAAGTGCTAGAGCCCACTGTAACTACGTAGCCAAAAAAGCGTTAAGACTTGTTAACCTAATCTTACATAACTTTTTCTCTGGTAATATTACACTAATAACTAGAGCATACAAAACATTTGCTAGACCAATATTAGAATACAGCTCATCAGTCTGAAACCCACATTATGTATCTGATATTAACACAGTTGAGAAAGTCCAGAAATATTTCACAAGAAGAGTTCTCCACTCCTCTTCTTGTTGCAGAATACCTTATGCCACCAGACTCGAAATTCTAGACCTAGAAAACCTAGAACTACACCGCCTTCGGTCCGATCTAAGTATAGTATATAAAATCATACATTGCAATGTCCTACCTGTTAATGAATACTTCAGCTTCAACCATAGCAATACAAGAGCAAACAATAGATACAAACTCAAGGTTAATCGCACCAAACTTGATTGCAAGAAATACGACTTCAGCAACAGAGTGATCAATGTCTGGAATACTCTACCTGACTCTGTGGTTTCTTCCCCAAACCTTAAAAACTGTAACCTTAGACTTTCTACTATTGACCTCACCCCTTTCCTAAGAGGTCTGTGGGGGCATGCATAAGCACACCAACGTGCCTACCGTCCCTGTCCTATTGTTTCTTTTATTTTTCTTATATGTATCCATGTATTCATAACTATGTTTTTCCTTATACCTATTATCTTGTAAGCAATTGACAAACCAAATAAAGTAAATCAAAAATAAAATTTTCTATCATCAGCATTCAAGTTTGGCCTCAAAGTTTTGCTTGCATAGACTCAGACAGTCTAGAAAATGGATGCATTTCTGAATTAATCATTCAAATGTTCTTGTAAAATTTCATTCAGAATTGATCTAAATAAGAAATGCAAAAAATATATAATTTGATGATCAAAACCTATATGTAAATTATTATTCAACTTCCCACTCCAAAATATAATTGAGTGCTATCTGGTTTGCAGTGATGATGTCTTAATACACAGATTTCTCTCTTTTTTAATTTATAAGGAAAGTTTCTATTAGTTTGACAGCTCAAGCAGATATAAATATTTTTTTACTACTATATTATTTTTATTATAAAAGTAATTTAGGAGTAAAAGTATTTTAATTTAATTGAAGTAGGAAGAAATAAAATTGAACTTTGAAAGTTGTTTTTCCGAAATAATATAAATGTTAAATCACTGCCAGCTTTGAATGCCACATTTTAAATGTCATAATAGCAAAATATTTTAGGTAATAAAAAATAATTTGTAATTGTTCATAGTACAGAGATTAATAAAGTATGCTTTTATTTTTTTCTCTCTCTTTTAAGCATAGTTGATTAGATCTGAAAAGCAGATGTAGAATTATTTAAAAGTCATTACTGCAGTTTCTAATCAAGTTCTTATTAATACATATTTGTATGATAAGTTACACTAAATTATTGCCTTGAAAAACAAAACCAGTGTTCATTGTCTATGGGTGATACCAGATATTAAAATAGATTATTAGATTTAATCCAGCATTCATTTTACCAGTTATGAAAAGGTTTTGAGAGATAAGATACATAGATATAGCTTTGCATAATTTAATAAGTTTATTTTTAAGCAACTTGTGCAATATTTTGTTTGATTGTAATTACACAGAAATTTCAATAACCAAAGGATTGTAATCCCTCAGGTTAATCTTTTGATGAAGTCAAGATAGTTAAGGCTGGAGGTCAAGTAAAACATGCAACCAGAATTTGTACTGAGTGGGACATCTGTTGATATAGACTTGTTTATCACCTCCTGCTTTTTTTCTACTCTATTTTCCATTTTATACCCTTATTTTCTTAGTCTTTCTGTTGGTCCTTTTCCTGTCTCATGAAATTCTTCCCTTACTCCTTCTTTTCCTGTCTGTTGACATCCTCCCCATTGTCAATTAATCACTTCCCTGCTTAGAAATTAGTAGAAAATGGGACACAGTGATTTTTAGTCCCAACTTAGGTGGGAATATAACTGGATTCCTCTCATCCTCTCTTAGTTCTAAGAAGAAGGCAAAACACTTCCAAAATTATTGCTATGAATACTGCAAGATCTAGTACAGGAAGCCTCCAGAAGTCAAGACTGATTTGAAGGAACAACAAGAAGAACATCTTTAAACTGAAAGATAAATACGAATTTTGGAGGGGGATGTCTCCTATTCAACTTCCAAACAAGTGCAATCTTGCTTAGCCTTTTGAGATCAATTGAAGTCATTAACTAATTTGTCAAAATTCTTAAGTAGTCAATGCTTACACATATTGAACTGCATGATACACTGTAAATCAACAAATACACAACAAATAAACTAAGAGTAATCATAATGATTGCATCAGAACTTTTACTTGTTCAGCATCCCCCCCTCCACAACTGTTCAGGAGAAATCTGATGTGTGATGCTGAAACGATGAAGTGGTAGAATAGTAAAACTTATGGTTCAGTTGCATCACTGCTACAAAGCAAGAAAAGGAGAAATTCTTATTTGTAACTTTTTTTTAACTACATGTTGTTTATTTCCCAGATGCTTGATTATTATCAGTTGAAATGCATGTCAAAGACCAGACCTAGTTCTGCAAACCTGAATGAGCTCTTTGGAATAAGGTGTAAAGAACTTGGAGCATTTCCAAAGTCTTCTACATCTGATTCAGGCTTTCAGAGGAGCATCATTATAAGCCAGAAAATATAACTAACTTCCCAAATCAATGTGAAATCCATGTGTCAACATTCTGATTGATGAACCCAACCAAAGCAGGCACAGTCAAGATGATCCATTCTCTTATTGCAAAACTTTATTGAGTATATCATTTTGGCACTGATGAGGGCAAAAACCCAATCTAGCTGATTCCCAGGCAAATCCACATACTTAACGTATAGGATTCTTTCTTCTCCTATTAGAGTGGGTCACATTGTCCAATTGAGTCATATTGTATTGTTATGAGAAAAAGTCTTTGGCTTTGGCAAACACCTGCTGAAGTGTCTTTGGCTCTCACAGCTGTCTTCTTGATGCCTAGAGCCTACATTCTATCTTCCCTTTCCTTCACCCCTGGTTTGTTGGCAAGATGAAAAACGATAATGGTTACAACAGCAAAAGCATATTTCAAACTTGATACCAAGTATGCCTGAGGTTTTCCATAGGTCCCCCCCTCTTGAAGACAAAAATTGTTCCTATAAGGCTAAAAGTCAGCTGAAATTCAGATAGGTATCAACTATTTTACTGTTTCAGATTACCATCCTTTTATTTCATGGACAGCGCCAATTTCAAAATGTGATATTTTGCCTATTTTGGTCATTGCAGCTCCCTGCCTTATTGAAGGATAAAATTTAAATCTATTGGCCCCTGTGTGAATCAACTGGTAGAGCCATATTCTGAATATGAAACTACTTCATCAGCTCAGGCAGAGAAACTGATGAACAGCAAAGATAAGTGTGACACCAGGGAAATCCTTCATATAGTTTTGTAATCTGTGGTAGTTTTAATGTTTTAATATTTTCATTATTTAGTTACTTATTTTAAAACAAGTAAGCCGCCCAGAGTCACTTTAAAAGGGCACCATGAACATTTAATAAGTAAATAAAATTTAAAAAATGAATATGTTCAGCACAAAATAGAAATACTCCAAAGCTGATACTCAAAGTGTAAACCTGGAGAGAGGGGAAGAAAGACAAAGAGAGGTCCTCTTGTGTACATTAGAATTGAGTAGCAGAGTATTAACACCCTTTGGGGTGTTTTCTTAAACAATAATAAAAAGTGTTTGTTGGCAATAAACCAGAGGACAAGATATTTCAACCAGATAGGAAAGAAATTAGAAAGTATTAAACTGCTGTTTTTGTTTGGCACACTGGCCCCATCCAGTCATATTTCCTTCTTTTCTTAGCTGGACTGATGGAAAATAACAATCAAACCACACTATTTCTCCAAATGGTATATTCATTTTTAAAGCAACATTCGTTCCTAAACACAGGACCATTAATATTAATCAATCCACTAATTGAATTGCATTTTCTTCATTCTCCTTCCCCAAATGCACCTTCCACAATGATCCACGGCTACTTCTAGACTGGTAGAAATACATCACACAATTTATTTGGTTTGGGCATAACATAATGCGTGAATCCAATTACTCTGGCATGTTCAACAAACTGTAGTGCAGACTTTACCATCTTTCATACCCATCACACTAATCTTTCATTGGTTCAGCAACAGTTTAACAAATACGAGTGACCTCACTTGTTCCTCAGATTTGCCTGACTAGCAAGTAACTACTTTCATAAAAGTTTATGAAGCACTTAGATACCCTTTGGAAATGTATTAAAATATTGCACCTTTTTTATTTTCAGCAATTTACAGATGTACTTGAATGGGCACAGTAAGAATACTGATCTACCTGATAGAAGAAAGAAGAGAAAGTTCGTAACTTAGAGTAAGATAACACATGTTATCTTCTGTAAATTGAGAATAAATATGTAATTATTGGCACAATTTATGATCTGTACTTTCACTGAATTAAAAGATTCTGGATACTTAAACATTTGGATACTTACAAAAATACTTGACTTCTCTCCCTTTTAATAGTATGTTCAGAGAAGTAGATCACAATTTGCTTAATGACCCTTATATTGAACTTTATATTCAACTGCAACTTAATTCTCCAAATGAAACCCATAATTTCTCAATTTTACAACATAATGTTGTAATGTTTAGGATATTTGATGTCTGCTACAGAAAAGTAAGCAAGGTAAAGTTACAATATAGGAGTGGAAACAGTGGTGGGATTCAAATAATTTAACAACTGGTTCACCCAGGGACAA